>JAEQML010045565.1:0-63551 GCA_016904865.1 Pissodes strobi
GACATTGTCTGCAAGATGTGAATATCCTGAACATGAAGACTGCACGTGAGCTGAAGGTTAAAATTAGGCCTTCCCAGGTGATCTTGAAGGGGTACAATGGATCAAAAATCTGTGTTTCGGAAGAAACAACTATATCTTGTGAGATAAATGGTCTACAGCCTAAATTGGATTTCCAAGTTGTAGATTTGGATGCCCCTTGTATAATTGGTTTGCCTTGTATTGAAAAATTCAAGTTATTGAAGAAGTTACATGTTTTGCAAGGTTAAACTTCTTTGAATAAGTTGCTGGAACAACACAACCATCTTTTTGAAGGACTTGGTGAGCTACAGAGTACATATCAAATCAGACTTTGACAAGATGTCACACCAGTATCTCAACCACCAAGGAAAATACCAATTGGTCTGCAAGATCAACTGAAAATAGAATTGGACCGAATGTAAAAAATGAAAGTGATAAGAAAAGTTACGGAACCTACTGAGTGGTGCAATTCATTGGTTATTGTGAAAAAACCTGATGGATCGCTACGTTTGCGCCTGGATCCCAAGCCTCTGAATGATGCTATAGTTCAAGAATGCTACCAGTTGCCAACTTTTGAAGAGTTAGCCTCAAGCATGCCAGGAGCCAATGTATTCTCCATTCTGGACGCTAACAAAGGGTTTTATCAAATTAAGCTGAAAAGTGAAAGTCAACTTCTCACAACTTTTCATGCTGGCATGATGCGCATACCAACGTGTGCCTTTTGGGCTTTGTTCTGCGCCAGAAGTGTTTCAACAGAAGTTCAAAAATGTGTTTGGGAGGTCTGCAAGGAGTGGAAGTGTACATTGATGATATTCTAGTTTGGGGACGAGATGAGAAGGACCACAACAGAAGGTTGAAAGCGGTGTTGGAGAGAGCTCACGAAGCAAACATCCGATTCAACAGGAAGAAGTGTTAGTTTGGTGTTTCAAAAGTGAAATATGTTGGTCATGTGTTTAGTAGTGAAGGTTTAAAGCCTGATGATGACAAGATCAGTGCAATTTTTAAAATGGACAAGCCTAGGGACAAGAAACAGTTACAAACCATTTTGGGTATGGTAACTTATGTAAGTAAGTTCATTCCTAATTTGTCGGATGTGACCCATTCGATGAGACAACTTTTAAAAAATTATGTAGAATTTGTATGGACATGATTCAGATTTTGTAAAGCTAAAGGAATTATTAACCAGAACTCCAGTATTGAAATTTTTTGATAATGAGAAAAAATTGTTCTCTCTGTTGACAGTAGTAGCAAGGGTTTGTGTGCTGTTATTTTGCAGGATAACTTGTCTGTTGCTTATGCATCCAAAGCCTTGACACCAACACAATAACTATGGGCGCAAATTGAGAAGGAATTGCTCGCTATAGTGCATGGTTGTGAACGATTCCACCAATATATTTATGGTGGAGTAGTGCAGGTAGAGACAGACCATAAGCCATTGGAACAGATTTTCAAAAAGCCTTTGGCTGATATACCTTTGAGACTACAAAGGCTTAGATTGCGATTACAATTATATGATTTAGTTGTGCGGTATAAGCCAGGAAAAGAACTCTTATTGGCTGATGCTCTGTCTCGCTCATATTTAGAATCTGATGATGGTCTTTCGGACATAGATTCCGATATAGTCGCCTTCCACTTAACGAGGCGGGTCCTGATCTCCGAATCAAATCAATAAAACCAGTTTATATGTCTGTTTCTTTTCAAAACAATAAGGGTGAATAAGCCTATCGATAGGAAAGAGAAGTAGTTACAGGCCTATAAGTCTTCTTTCAAGTTTCGGCAAGGTGGCAGAGAAAATAATACTTTGTGATGAGCGAGACTGTTCTTGGTCTTGCAAAAAAAGCGAGACCAAGTTGATATGTCAACGTAGATACGTCTCAGAAGCTTGAAAGATGTGGTTTTAAGCTTAGTCAGGAGTTAATTGGAAGTTTAATGCTTGCTGGATTGACCGACACGTTTGAACCTATGGTAATTGCCATTGAGCATGCAGGAATTGATGTTACTGCAGATTCCATCAAATCGAGATTGTTGGACATGCATCTAGGTGTTGCTGATCGATCATCAGCTGGTGCGTTCGTTAGTTCACCGTTCGGCAGAGGGAACAGAGTTGGCGCTAGTAGTAATGCTGCATGCAAAGGGTTTGGCAAAGGAACTAGAGGTGGTGCTAATGGTCGTGTAGAGATTTAACAAGGATGTTACCTGTTTTAAATGTAAATGAAACAAGGGTCCAGAATGAGGATTCATCAAACGCCATTAATGCAGTGTTTCTAACAGGTAATTTCAACAATTCAGATCGGTATGTGGATTCAGGATGTAGTGATCATCTTACATCAAGGATGGACTGGCTCGTAAATGTCAATAAATAACTACCAGTTAAGAAAATTACAGTGGCAAATAATACCAGGTTAGGTAAAGAGTGTTCTGGTGATGTTCATATCACAACAATAGCTGAGGAGGAGCATTCTGTCAAGGATTCCAATGTTCTTTATGCACCAGAATTGATGACAAACTTATTATCGATGAGTCAACTTATAAAAAAAAACATAATAAAGTTGTTTTTCATCTAAAGGGCTGTGACAGTTATAATAAAAGTAGTCAGCTGATTGCTAAGGCTAATTTAGTGGACAATGTTTGCAAAACTAAATTTCAAGAAGCCACAGTTAAATTTAGCAATCTTGGCAATTTCCGGGGAAGTCTGACATAGGCGATTTGGACATTTAAATTATAGAGATTTAAATTTAATGAAAAATGGATTAACAACATGGTTTGAATTTAAACGCTCGATGACTAAGAGTGATAAACTATGTGAAGTTTGCTGTGAAGACAAACAAAGTAGATTGCCCTTCAGGCATAAAGGAAATAGAGCAAATTGCCCATTGGAGGTAATACATGTGGCCCAATAGACGTGACATCTCTTGGGGGCTCCAAATACTTCATGCTGTTAGAGGACGACTACACAAAGATGGTGTTTGCATATTTCTTAAGGGGCAATGACGACGTTTTTGAAAAGTTTCAGGGGTTCAAGAACCTTGTTAAAAATCAAAGGGGTACTAAAATTAAGATTTTTCGCAGGGACCGAGGTAGTGAATTTAATAGTAACAAATTCAAGGATTTTCATAAAAAGCATGGCATTTTGCATCACGAATCAAATGTGTACACTCTACAACAGAATGGTATGAGTGAAAGGATGAACCGTACCTAAGTTGAAAAGGCTCGATGTTTGTTATACGATGCAAAGGTTGAAAAGCTTTTTTGAGCTGAAGCTGTGGCTACTGCAGTCTCTGGACTCGAAACTAGCCCTTATGAAAAATGGCACAAAATGAAACCAGATGTGAGTCAGATTAGAATATTTGGAAGTAAGGGTATGTACCTGGTTCCAAAGGAGAAACGTCTGAAGTGGGAACAGAAGTCAAAGAGAATGATTTTAGTTGGATTTAGTGATCATATAAAGGGCTATAGAATGTATTATCCTGATGAAGATTGTAATAAAGCAGAGATGTTGTCATAGATTCGATCCAGTTTTTCTGAGGGTGGTGTCTATCAAGATTAGGAGCAAAAAGCACGAGATTTTCAATTTCATCGGGAATCGAGAAGTTGATGTGCTTTTTGTTCAGGAAACCTGGCTAAAATTACAATTACTACTTTGTGAATCACAGGAATCAGCTGATTCACTGGGGGCTGAAGTAAATCAGCAAGACTTGTCTCAAGGTTCGTCCAATCAAATTTGTCCACAGAGTTTGACTCGGATGGAGATTTTGAGACAGTGGACTCGACAAGTGATGAAGAATTTGTGGAAGAAGTGCCTGATGAGACTCTACAAACAGAAAACTGTGAAGTTAGGAGGTCTCAAAGGAAGTTAAAGCCAAAACATTTTGAGAACTATGTAACTATGTGTGCAAGACCTTGGAATCTGTTTAAATGGTGATCCAGAGTCTGTGGAGCAAGCCATGTCAAGGGCAGATACTGAACTATGGAGAGAGGCCATGACAGAGGAGGTCAAGTGCTTTGAAGCCAATAATGCCTGGGAACTCATCGATAGGGTACCAGATTCGTCCACCGTTGTAACATGCAAGTGGGTATTCAAGACAAAAGTGAGTGACAATGGGGAGGTGAAATATCGTGCACGTTTAGTGGCAAAAGGTTGTGTACAGAAAGCTGGTATTGACTATGGTGTTTGCACCTGTAGTGAGACATTATATTTTAAGATTACTGGTAAGTTTAGCTGTGCAATTAGATTTAAAAAATTATACATCTTGATGTAAAAACTGCATTTTTGAATGGTTTTCTTGAACAGCCTGTTTATATAAAACAGCCAGATGGTTTTGTTATTAAAAACAGTGAAAGCAAAGTGGTAGTTTATGAGCTAAAACAATCATCAACGGCATAGAATGTTAGGGTGAATGAAGTTTTGTCTAATTTGGGATATAATAAGTCAAAACATGAGTGTTGTTTATTTATAAAAACAGGCAAGAATTCATTAACTAACCTTGGTGGCATTGCATGTTGATGTTTTTTTTGCCTTTTCAAATAATTTGAAAGAAATTGAATGTTTAAAATTAAAGCTAGGCTCAGAATTTGAATTAAAGGACCTAGGTGAAGCCAAACAATGTTAGGGGGTTAACATTTCTAGGGACTATAAGAGCAAAGTCATTTATTTAGATCATGAAGATTATATTCAGGTTTTGAAAAAATTTGGCACGAATAATTGTAAAATAGTTAGTACTCACATAGAATGTAGGGCAGAAAAGTAGATTTGGACTTAAGTAATTTGCTATATCAGAAACTCATTGGAAGCCTCATATATTTAGCAGTATTAACTAGGCTAGATATCACATTTGCAGTTAATTATTTGAGTCAGTTCAATAATTGCTATTCAGAGTATCATTAAAAGGTACCAAGCATTTTAAGTTATGTTTTTCAAAAACCAATGTTAGTGATTATAATTTAGAAGGATTTGTGGACTCTGATTGGGCAAATGATAGGGACAGAAAGTCATATTTAGGGTTTGTTTTTAAATTATATCATGGCAAAGTTTAAAACAAAAATCAACTGCATTAAGCAGCACTGAGGCAGAATACATAGGTCTTTGTGAAGCCTCAAAGGAAGCAGTCTATTTAAAAAAATCTTTTAAATGAGTTAGTAGGTTTTAATAATTATGTCACGGTTTTTAATGATAACCAGGGTGGCCACAAATCCAGTATTTCACAAAAGGTCTAAACACATTGATGTTAAGTACCATTTTGTTAGAAAATGTGTTGCTGATATATTAGCCAAGGGTTTACCAAGAATAAAGCATTCATATTTCGTTCAGAAGTTAGGAATGGTGTATTAATTATTTGAGATAATGAGGGTGTTGATAGTATCTCAAGGAATTAAATTGGCAACATTGTATAATGATATGTCATCTGTCATGTTTTTTACTGGATGCAAAATCATGTGTCTGTTCTGTTCTGTCTATGTGTAAAACGTTTTCTGGTTTTTAATAAATAATTCTAGAACAAAATGTCTAACAATGCCAATACATCGAGTAGCAATTGTGGAGAAACTTAAGTGTCCCATTTAAAATATTACAGTTGCTACTACTTTCTAACAAAAGTGGCAACATTGCATTGTGGAAAATATTTTAGCAAGGTGGAGCATTCCCGTTTATGTAAACGACCAAATTTTCACAGCAATCCGTTGACTGGTTAATCAGAAACGTCTAATGTACCCATCCACCGTGAATCACTAAGCTGTATAAAAATATTTTACATAACTTAAAAATTAAATGTGAAATGATATCCAGGATGTTTCGTGAAAAATAGATTAGCTTTGTGTCGAAACTTTGCGGTATTTTAGTCTAAAAATGGTATGCAAATAACTACAACTTTGTAAGAAACAGGTGTTTTTAAACCCCTTAGATTGGTGTCAAAATATACCAAAGTACATTTCATATTTCACACAAACGAGAACATAGACTCCCGGCCTAATTTTTAAATGTTGCCATCACTTTTTCACTAAATCTAATGATAATAATCGGTGTCGTTTAACCGACAATGTTAATACAATTAAAAAGAGATTCGTAGAATACAGATTTTTAGCTCATAGGTTCATATATATAGACAATAATAAAAGCTTCAGGCTTTATACGCGGCAGAAGGTAAATTGATATGGAGTACACACAAATTTAAACAAAATACATACAATAATCAATTTGAAAAATATAAATACAAAAATCAACTAATTAAAAAGTGTCTTAATATCACACACTTATTTACTGTTTTAAAGATATAGGTGCAACCAAATAGATGAAAAGCGTTAGGTCTAAAGTGTACTATAGGTATTATTATTGCATAATTGCCTTGACAGTTCAGGGCGACAGAATCTAGGACAACCATGAATTCGTTGGTGTTATTAATAAGCATTCATGATATTTAGATAATAGTAATTGTCTAGAGGTTAAGTATAATATAGACAAATCCTGAAAGTGATTTATTGAACAGAGAATTTTTTCCCCATTAGTGTATTATCAAGTACTTATGTTTTACTAATAAAACCTTAAAACTACGCGAGTTGTCTCCTTCAGTACGCAACGATACTGGCGAATCTAAAAGAACATCACAAAAGAATAGATATTTAAAATATTATGACTCGATCGATTAGGTATCAAGAAAAGAATGTTCTCCCTGTACCTGGTACTTCAAAAAAGTATGACACGACGAATAGTTTTATTTTCTGTTATAGCATTATTGAAATCTACTTGAAATGTTTAATGTGAAATTTGGCCCGAGATTTCCGCCTGACCCCGGAAGTAATATATTTCACATTTCCATTAACCCGAAAGGCCTCATAATCACCTAGAAAATCGAAAACCAAAATGAGAAATAACAACACAGCGAAAACCAATAAGTGTACAAAGGTTCGCCTGTCTGGGTATATGAAAACTTGCCCCACAGCAGCTCTGAAAACCCTACTTGACCTCCTTCTGCTGCCCATATGCATAGAAAAGGAGGCATCGACCAGTGCGTATAGTCACTCAGACACAAAAACTGAAGTCAGGAAACCTGGCTGGTCACCTTAAAATTCTGAAGGACATCCTGGTAGAAACGATGACCAAACTAACCGATACAATGGACACAAAAGTCCTTTGAAGTGATGATTGAAAACCGCAATACTACAGGGGAAAGGCTAAAACAACTAGAGAGGGGATCACTTGTCTGGTACACAGATGGATCAAAGATGAAAGAAGGAGTGGAATCCGGAATTTACGGACCTAGGTATCGAATCTTTGCACCTTTAGGAAACACTCCCATAATCTTTCAAGCAGAACCAAATGCTATCAATATAGCGATCTCTGAATGTGCCAAAAAAGGCCTAAGAGGTGCAAAGATCTATATCTTATCAGATAGTCAAGCAGCCTTAAAAGCGTTAGCATCTAGCAGAATCAACTCCCGGCTAGTGTGGGATTATCGGATGGCTGCAGATCAACTGGAAAACAAAAACAGAGTCATTCTAAGGTGGATTTCCAGGGTACGAGAGTGTGAAAGGCAACGAAGCCGCTGACCAGCTTGCACGGAATCGCGCACAGACTGCCTTTTGCGGGCTGAACTATTCTGTGGCATCACTAGAGGACACGTAATCAATGAGCTCAGAAATTGGGACAAAAGGCGGAAAGAGACACATTGGGCCAATGCCCCTGAGCAGAGACAGGCCAAAAGACTTATCTCTCACTCGCCTAACTACACAAAAACGCTTCTCAAGCTACAAAAAATGAGACTGGACATGGCCTCTGGGGGTACCACCTCAAGAAAATTGGAAAAGCCACTGACGAACAAATGTGATTCTGCCAAACTATGACTGAAACGTCACAGTACTTACTCTGCGAATGTCAGACACTGAGTCGCCAAAGGTTGAGTTATCTCGAAAATGCCCTTGTGGCACCTGGAGAATGACAATGATAATATTCCCGAAGAAGATAAGCTAGGTAAAATTAAGCCTCTTATAGAACGTGCCAACCAAAATTATATACGGCATGCCCCGATCGAACCCAATATTCCGCTACCCGCAGCAATGATACCGTACTATGGCAAAGAAAACATAAAGGGAAAACCTATCCGGTTCGGATATAAGGATGAGTTGCGGCACTAAAATCCCGTTGTTGGTGTCTGGCATTTGATATATATCAAGGCAGAATTTTTTTACAAAAAGGTGCTTAAGGTGTGGGCTTCGCTGGACGGCATTCACCCAGAAACATGGTTTGAGATGCTTCGGACCGCCCAACTAAGGGTATTTGATTATAGTATATAGGCCGTATAACAAGTTGAAAGGAATGTTGGATCGGTGGCACTATATTTTTTGACCCTTCAAGGTATCGAGCAAGTAAAGTGGGAGCTGTGAGCTGAATCTTTGCAGGCACAGACAGAAATTATACCCCGGGAACATCCAGTGCCCCCCGGTCTGGATACCGGCGCGAATGGAGATTTCTTCTGGCTAGGACACTCGATTCTTTCTCGATGAGAAACGGTCACTGAACGATAGCCCCGTGTTCACCCAAAATGGCGACAAAGGACCCGATACAAAACGCCTGTTGACTCGACCGAAAACGAACTCTAAAAAAAAGGTCAATGGTGAATCTGTGATGACAAAGTTTGCTATTCTTTTGTAGGATTGTTTTCCGAGTTTAACATTTTCATTTTGCTTTGACAACTTTCTTACGTCAGCAAAATTCTTTTTGGAGCGACCGGCGGCACTGTCAGAGAGGGTCGAATGGATAAATGTCCAATAAAAGAAACAACGATTATGAAGAAACTAGTGCTGTTTGTAAAAGTAACCAAATTGCAGGGGTGCGCTGGAAAGCAGAGTTATAATTTTGTCAAACGAACGTGGATCTATACCCTTACAGAAAAAAGCCTCAGATATTCTGCTAAACGTAAAAAAGATACAAATACACTAACCGTTTGTCATAAAACAATATAATCAATACATGGGAAGTGTCCATCTGTTAGACAACCACATTTCTAAGCGTTCAAAGGAAAAAAATGGTACGTGCCACTTATATACTGGGAATTTGACGTGTGCGTCGTAAATGCTTGTAATCTTTATCGTCAATGCGGTTACAAGAAAGATAGCTTGGAATTTAGAAAAAAAACTTGCATAGGACCTTTTAACTGCCATGTTGAGTAGATTTGACATTGCGTTTCCTCTTATCAATATTATGAGGGAAAACCTGCGTTAAATAATATGCGTTTACTTCATAATATTAGAAAATATTCAAGAAATAATGTAAACTCTATAAACTATTATAATAGGTATCGTAGAATCTATAAAAATACTATGAACCTTGAAAGGAAATTGTATTTTCGAAAAAGGATTCAGTAGTCTTCTAATAAATCGAAGTAATCTAATCATGGAGGATTGTGTATGAGTTTTAAGGGGAAAAAATAATATTATACCCACTTCTAGTTCCTTATATGCCAATGAACTTAATGAATTTTTTTTGTAATGTAGCTGGCAATTTAGCACAAACAAATTCACAAGTAAATGATCCCAGAAGTTATTTAGATCATCTATCAGTGGCTAAATCATTGCTTTTGCCATTACAACTGCCTGTGAAGTTAGAAATGTGTCTGCTACTATAAAAAATAAGACCAGTTCGGGTTGGGATGGGCTTTTCTTGAGGGTCTTTTTGGCATTGCCACTTCAAACGGTACAAGCCTTGGTTGATGCGATAAATAGGTCCTAAAATGCAGGCACCTTTCCACTTGCCTAAAGAAAGCCATTGTTTTTCTACGTTATAAGGGTGGGGGTCCATGAGAGTTCGTCCAACTTCCGCCCATTGCCTACTTTGGCTAAAGTGGTGGAGAGACTTGTGCAGGCGAGGGTAATTTCTCTTCTATGTAGCTATGTCCTATATTGTTGTGAAGAATTCATGTTTACCTTACAAATGTTTGCCATTTTCTCCACTTCAATGTACAACTCTTTGAAAAATAGAACCACTTTGGCTTGAATTGTACATTGAAGTGGAGAACAAGGCAAACATTTGTAAGATATTTCTTTTCGGAGTCGATGGGTTAGCTATTTTTGGGTTTCTTGAATAGTTATACACCCAGTTAAACGCCGGCGAAGCTGCCGCAGCAGTGTTCTGTGATTTATCAAAAGCATTTGACTGTGTGGATCGCTGAATACTGCTGGGAAAGCTGGAGGTATGTGGATTTAGGGGAACAGCCTTAGAGTGGTTTCGTTCGTATTTGTCCGGACGTGTCCAGGCAGTTAGGTTCGATAATTGCAGCTCTGAAGAGCTTAGCAGGTGTACCTCAGGGCTCGGTCTTGGGGTCGCTCCTTGATTAAAGTGAACGATCTTCCTCGCCTTTCAATATCGGGGAAATTTACTATATTCGCGGATGATACCACCATCGTCTGGCATGACTCTGATGTTGACAGGTTGGGGTCAAGTGTTAGGACAGACTTGTTATTAAAAATTAAAGGCATTATGTGACGCAAATTTGCTATCGTTCAATGTTTCAAAGTCTAATATCTTAAATTTTAAATGTGTCGTGGACAATGCCTATCTGGAAGATCAGCTTGTCTCTGTGCCTTCTATGCAAAAATTCCTGGGAATAACGATAGATAATTCTTCGAAGTTTGAAAAGCATGTATTAAATGTGTGCAACAGAATTTCATCTGGCTGGCTGTAGCCAGAACCTCACATTTTGTATTGATAGAGTCACATCTCCGTTTGGTGTTTGTTTTTGGGACTCTTGCTCTCAGTATTTGTATTGCAGAAGAGAGCAATTAGATATATGTGTGGAGAGAGGATTCGTGATTCCTGTCGTCTCTTGTTCCTGAGGCATGGTATCTTTACTCTGTGTTGTTTGTTTATTCTGGAGACTGATTGTCTCGTCTTTAGAAAGTACAAGAATCAACCATCCTTAGGTGAGCATTATACAAACTTTTATCATTTTTGTTTATAAAGTGTGTGCGTGTCTTGACTGGGCTGAGATACCGTGATTGTTGTCGTACTTTGCTTCTCTTGGATCGCTGCCTCCGCTATATCCAGGAAAACATTTCTCAGGTTTCGTCACATAGTGATATACATAGTTACTTAACTCATAACCATAACGCCATACTCCCTGACTTTCCTCGGTTATCGACGACCCGGGGGGGGCACTGATTATGTCTGCATTCTGCATTTATTTAATGTCCTTCCAAACCATGCGAGGGTACTGGATTGTAGAAAGTTAAAAGGTATTATTGATGTTTTTTTTTATTTTAATTTTAAACTGTTAACTTATATACGTCATATAATTGGTCTAAGCTCGCTGAAACCGCGTTTCTATACAGTGTCTTCTTTTTACATAAGCCTGCTTTCGTTGTTTTAACCCTTAGTAGAGGGTACTGGTTTCCGTAATTAGGCAAATTATAGGTATTATTATTGCATAATTACCTTGACAGTTCAGGGCGACAGAATCTAGGACAACCATGAATTCGTTGGTGTCATTAATAAGCATATGATATTTAGATAATAGTAATTTCGAGGTTAAGTATATTATAGACAAAACTCTGAAAGTGATTATTTATAGATGTACCTTTATGTGTGAACAGAGAACCTTTTCCCATTAGTGTATTATACAGTACTTATATATTACTAACAAAACCTTAAAACTACGCGAGTTGTCTCCTTCAGTATGCAACGATACTGGCGAACCTAACAGAAAACATCACAAGAGGCACAGTAATCTTAAAATTGATAGTTATCGGGGACGGATCCCCGAAAAAGCCACAGCAATGTCAAAGACCTCAAATTTCCTCCGACTCAGAATCACACATCGACTCGGGCTGCAACGCCTAGTTATGGAAAGGAAATGCCGTGAATGTAATCAGTGGCTTTCCGTGTTAAAGGAAGATTTTCATAAGCGTACTCAACGAGACCTAGAGGAGGCATTCCATAAAAGTACCAATCACTTAAGCGATGTGCAACCAAAACACATTAACAAAAAAGCAACGGAGTCAAGAATTGACTGCGGCCAATGGCCAAAGAAGCGACAGAAAATAAGCGACAAAGAGAATGCTAGCTCGAATGAAAACATCGTACGTGACGACGGTGACCTTGGCGCAACTTCTAGAGAAACTACAGCCAGGTGACTTACGCGTGACCGCTATAACTACGCAGCGGGATTTGGCAAACGTAGTCAATGTTGCATCAGCCGAAAAATTGCAAAAAAAAAACAAACCCCGTCAAGTGAAATTAGAGATTCTCATGTGCTCATTGATACTGGTGGTACCTCATCTTCTGAGTTTAAAACGCCGTATAAAACGTTACCATTTAAGAGAAATATCCGTAAAGTATACCTCGATGTAGGAGGAGAAAGCCAACCAGCAACGACAAGTAATAAGTTTCAAGCACTCAGCGATTTAGAGGACAACGAAACGTCGGAACCATGCAACCATGTGAGCTAGAAGAAGAAATTAGTTTATTCATAGTCAGTGCGTAGCCAACACTCAGCCGTGATGCGTCGGTCTTGTCACCGTTCCTCATGATTTTAGCGCCAAAAAACATCTAGCCCTGTCCTAGCAATGTTTAAGGCAATTAATTAGTGTTTCGCTCATTTTGTTAGTTAAACTCGTGTACTAGATCGGTCCAGTCACCGCTCTCTAGCCCCAAAAAGTTCAGTTCAAGCATTGACTCGAATAGCAGTAAAACGTGCTGTTCTCCCTCTGACCAAAGGTCAAATTCCTTTTGGGCCAATTTCTCTTCTTGTATGCACAGATATTTGTAGAATATCTAGTGTACCTCAGTCATCTTTGTTCACACTTGGACAAATACCTCATTTGGGCGTTTTAACGCAATTCTAAGACAATACCGAATCGTAGCGTCTCTTTTGAAGATGTAACGCTGTAAAATGGCGTCTGCAAATTTGCAGTAGTAAAAATCCATTCCAATCCCAGCTGATGGAATCCAATGGTTAAAATTAAATAGCCTACTAACCTCTGGGTACGATAATAGAAGAGAAAGCCGAAAATCAAGGTATTTGTGGAGTGAAAGAAAGTTGAAACTTTAAAGACAAAAGTTTCATTTTAAATTAACAAATCAAGAGTTTTTAGTAGATATTAACAATTAATGAATCTTTTGTAATATTAGTTGTATGTGTGAAAGGATGAATGCTTGAAATTAATATAGAAAATACTCTATTTATTTATCATATTTAATGCAATTTAAGCCTGCATTATTAAAGCAAATCAAAATGAATACATGTTTCAATTCATCCTAGAGATATAATCTCACTATCCTATGGTAATACAGTTCATTAAAAGCGGTCAATTAATAATTAAGATACCACCCCCTCCTTTATGGTTTTAAGCAATAGTAAAAATCAAATGTTTATTCCGACCAGAGACTATCCTGCCCTCATGAAAAGTGTAAATTGTGGAAAAAGTGACAGTGAAAGTGTCCGTGTAAACGTGAACGTGCACAAAATGTAAATACCGACTAATAACCCCTCAATTGAGCAGGTACTTTAAAGAAAGCCACAGATGAAATTAACTCTTTAGTAAATCTACCTTAACTTCTCAGGGCTTTGGAGGAATATGCTACCCTCCTAGAGACGTGTGATGGTAGCAAGCAAGCTATTTTTCAAGCTACATTGAAGTTCTTCACAAATTAAATTAATAATTATGATTTTTGAAATATAGTAGGGATACATAACGAGGTTTACGGACCTCCGCCGCGGTGGAAGTGCGCAGTAGCAAAAATCGCCCATGTGGGTTACGCCATGGCAGGACAGACAGACAGGACAGGACAGACAGACAGGAGGACAGACAGACAGGACAGATAAACAGGATAGACAGACAGGACAAAAAAGTAGCTGATGTGGACGATTTTCACTACTGCGCACCTTCACCGCGGCGGAGGTCCGTGAACCCGTTATGTATCCCTACTAAATATCCTACCTTCCTGCAATTATAAATTTAAGATTTAATATCATTACTCTTAATATGAAAGCAGTCGGCAAAACTCGACTTTGATCGGTTAAGGCGGCCCATCTATGTAAATCGTGTACAGGGTGGCCCGTTTATTTTGGGATGACACTTTATCTCAGAATCTACGGGGTGTACCAAAAGTTGTTTGGATTTACTTAAATTTTTTAAATATATTTTTATATATATACAGGGTGCTCTTATTTTTGAGGACAAGTATCAACTTCCTTATTTTAAATAGAATACCCTGTATATTAAAGCATTTTAGAATTCCTCGGAACATTTTAGATATATTTTATATACCACAAAATTGGAACCACCCAAGTGAGTGAAGCAGTCAATAGGAAACCCCCATGTTGTTGGGTGCTGAAGAGATCATTAAAGGCTCGAATAAGGGTGGTTTGGGGCTGGCAGCGGCAGTTAAACAATCCTGGTTCCACGTAGGGAATCTAAGTGGTAACACCACATCAGATCAATTGAGGCTCATTTGGAATCCAATAATATACCAACTCAGGTTACTGAGAAACTCCTATCTAGAAACGAACACATTGCTTCCTTCAAACTCTCTGTAGAACCTACATATGATTCGTCAATAATGAGACCAGATTTGTGGTCCGAGGGCACAACAGTAAAACCCTTTGTGTTTATTACCAGAATGTGCGGGGTTTAAGAACCAAATTAAACTTATTCATGTGTTCCACAGCGATTGAGAACTATGACATTCTTCTTTTCACTGAAAAATTTCTGGACAAGTGATGGTGAGCTTGGTCTAGAAAACTATACAATTTTTAGATGTGATCGATCCAAATGTACCAGTTCACGTACTAGAGGCACTACAGCGGTGAATAGGGATTTCCCAGCAATGCAAATAAGATCACATGTAACCAAAGTTCAACATGTGTTTGTTTCTATAAGTCTAGGATCTAAAAAACTACTTGTTAGAAATGCATATATTCCACCTGCCTCTCCACTGGAGGTATATGAAGTGTTAACTGAGGCTGTGTCAATGATCCTACAAGATGCTGTGTCGGTCAATAATTATGACATTCTAGTGTGTGGTGACTTTAACCTTCCGGATACATTCTGGTCAAATGATGAATAAGGTGCCAGTCCTGTTGGAGTCCTCATTAAGCAGGCGACATGTTTGTCTCATTGTATGGCATTTTTTAAATTTAAACCAGCTTAATACAATTCCTAATGCAAGAAATAGGTATTTAGATTTAATTTTTTGTAATGTTACACCTAAGGTGTCTGCTGTGCAATGTCCTATTGGGAGGTGTGATTCTCATCATCCAGCTTTGTTTTTTGAATTGATGACTGACAATTTGTGCTCAAATCTTGATTAACATCAACCTTGCTAACTTCGCTGATATTAATAGGTATTTAGCTTCTAGTAATTGGGATTTTTTAGTTGAGATCCAAAATATTGATTCAGCTGTTGATAAATTTTACGAAATTATTGATACTGCTACTGAAATATTCGTACCAAGGAGAAGGGCAAAAAATTTAAAATTTCCAAAATGGTTCAGTAATGAATTAAAATCAAATATAAATGAAAAGAAAATTGCCCATAAAAAATATAAAAAACTTTCTCAAAAATCAGATCAAAATGTAAATTAATGGTACAGGCAGATCATAATAAATATATTAATGAGTTAGAAAGTAACTCAACATCTAGCAAGGAATTCTGGAGATATGTCAATTCGAAGAGGGATAATTGTGAGTTACCAAAATGTTTATTCTATGAGGATGTAAATATTGACAATCCTACAGATATTGTGGAATTGTTTGCCCAGCACTTTACATCTGCGTACGTCAACCACTGTGAAAAGAATATTAATTTTACTTATTCCAAAACTACAGAATTGTCCGGTTGTAAATTTACAGTCATGGAAGTATTTGATAAATTAGATAAATTACATAATAATCTAGGAGGTGGCTTAACAGTTCACTTTTTGAAAACTACAAAATTTGTCCTGTCTGATAAAATCTGCCCTCTATTTAATTTATCGCTGTCAGTTGGCATTTTCCCTACCAAATGGAAAACATGCTATGTAACCTCAATATTTAAGTCAGGGGATCGAGCTGACGTGTCAAATTATAGGCCTACCGGTAAAACTTCTCTTATTCTCTTATACTAAAAATTTCTGACTGCTTGGTAACGTATGAGATGACTCCTCACTTCAGGGACATTCTTTCGGTTGCCCAGCATGGATTTGTGAAGGGAAGGTCCACAGTGACAAATTTGGTAAAATATCAACATGATTTGGTGGAAGCTGTGGAAGACGGTCGGTAGTCAGGTTGACTCGGCTAGTACAGATCTTAGTAAGGCATACGACAGGATCAATATTTCTAATCTTATAAAAAAAATTAAGGCATTGGGGGTGGCTGGAAAGTTTTTTGACTGGTAGGGTTCAATTGATAAAAATAAAAAAAATTCGTTTCTTCTCCAATTTGTGTTTTATCGGGAGTACCACAGGGAGGACATCTGTCACCATTATTATTTAATTGCTACATAAATGATGTGGATTTCATTCTTTACAGTGCTGTATTGGTATACGTAGATTTTGTTGTAAATTGTATAAACGAATTTCAACCTTGGGGGACTCAAGACAGCTACAAGCAGATCTTGATTGCTTCGCTCTTTGGTGTAGAATTAATGACTTAGACTTGAATGTTAAAAAATGCAAGGTTATTATATTTTTTTAAATGTTATGTAGTCATAATTTACCCATATGTATTGCTAGGTCAGGAGCTAGAGAGAGTGGAATCTTTGAAAGACTTAGAAGTAACTTTCAGTCAGGATCTTACTTTCAATCTTCATATTGAAAATATTTGCAATAGAGCCTTGAAACTCCTTGGCTTTGTAGTCCGCACTTTAAAAGACTTTGGCAATATTTGTGCATTAAAATCTCTTTATTGTTCAGTAGCTTGAATATGCTTGTCCTGTCTGGTGTCGAAACTACCAGGTTGGTATAAGGAAGGGTTCAAATACGATTTCTTAGACATATAGGCTATAGGTTAAAAATTCCTGTTGAAAACATTAATTTTGATGAATTATATATTTTATTACACCTTCCTACATTAGAAACCCGCAGGAGAAATGTTGACATATGCTTTTTATATAAAATTGTTAATAATTTAATTGAGTATCTTCCTCTGTTAGATAAGATAAATATTCATGTACCTGCAAGAAATACAAGACAGAACGAACCGTTCAATATATTATATCATAGGACAAATAATTATGGTTATTTTAGTCCCTTATCAAGAATTTCCAGGGATGTTAATCAACTGCCAAGAGATTAATCTTTAAAGAGTTTAAAAAATAGGATGCAACAGAGTTTTTAGCTAATTTATATATTAGATTTAATTATGTTTAGTTATTAATTTAACTTAAAATAATTTATTACTATTTTTATTCAACATTGTTGTTTGTGTAACTGGCTGGTCCGTAAATAAAGAATTTGAATTTGAATAATATCATACACATAAGTCTAATAGTTTTTGACATATTTTGAATTTTATGTCAAAAATTATGTTTGCAGATATAAATATAACTACCAATTTCTCCTGTTGAAAGCCTTTATTGTTTAACTGGAGTTGGTTTCTTTGTAGAAGGGTATCTACTTTAGTGGTCTGTGTTGACATTTAAATCCAGAGTGATCAAAAACTAACATTAAAAAATTAAATGAAAAAATCGTGGTCATTTTTTTCAAATGGAAACCCCCCTATTTTTATAATTTTATCTTATATAGCATTGTAAAAGATCCAACCAGGATGAATGCCTGTATAGATTACGTCATTTCTAATTGCAGTAGCATGTTAAGTGATCTTCATAACTTCGACAGTGGTTTGTCGGATCATTTCTGTCAAATGTTTAATTAAAGACTCAATCAAAATGATTGCAGTCTGCGTGTGCCTGAGGAAAATGTAGTTCACACTCGACAGTTTAATTGCAACAATTTAAATGAATTTCTTTGCAGGTTTACAGGCTCGTACGATAAGTTAACGAGTGGCGATATAAATGCCGATTTTAACAATTTTTTTGACAGCTTTTGCTGGAGTTTTGAGGTGAGTTTTCCCCTAAAGGCTGTGAGAATTAATTCATATACTCACGGCTAGGCAACATGGATATCTTAATTGAGACGAGTTGTGCTGATTTGGTTCAGTATTGTAATGAGAAACTTGACAACCAAGAAATTGTTATCGTTTGACTTGACCCGAGCTTTTGACACAGTCGATAAAAAGTTTGTATCTTTAAAACTTGAACAAATGGGATTAAGGGATCACATTAATGCGTTTCTTGTATCATTTCTTTCGGACAGAGAGTTCTCTGTTAGAATAGGCGGGTCAATATCCGATAATTTCAATCAGGACGTAGGGACACCCTAAGGTAGTATCTTGGGGCCCTTCTCTTTGTTAATGATCTCCCAGAACACATAAGTCTGGGTCGTGTATTTCTATATGCGGATGACATCACAATTGTAGTTTCTGATAAATGCGAAAGTAGTTTACATAACAAAATATCAACAGTATTAAATGAATTTACTTCCTGGTGCAATTCGAACAAGCTGCTGATTAATCATTCTAAGACAATTTGTATGAATGTGAGAAGTTTTAGAAAGAAGGCCTGTGATATTGACATTAACTTTAATGGCAACAGGATTGGCTTCTCACCGTGTGTCAGTTTTCTAGGTTTAAACATCGATTGTCGCATGTCCTGGAATTCTCATATCGATTTTGTGTCAAAAAAGCTAAACACAAGTGCTTACCTCATAAATAGCCTTAAAAGTTACGTCAACCGAGATACCCTGTTAAGTGTATACTATGCATTTGTGTTTTCTGCACTGTCGTGTAATGTAATCGTCTGGGACCAGACCTCTGACACTTATTCAAAAAAAGAATTCTGCGAACAATGTTTGATTTACCATGCCATACCCCCTGTAGAGATACTTTTAAAAATAATAAAATATTAACCGTGTATTCCATATATTTATACAGTGTAACGGAATATATGTTATCAAATATCAGTCTATTCCGCTCCATTAATTCTACCTATTTATCAATGGTTTTCAATGTTTAGTATATTGATAGGCAGTGCCATCTGTTCGGAAACGGGCTTATCTCGTGTAGTAGGTAATTGAGGAACGTAGAGTGTGGTTCAATGCCTGTAATCTACAATAGATTGCTACATTTAGCGTATGTTGAATGTTTCCTTAGTTTGACGCCGGGTTTCCTACAACGGTTGTCACATGTATTTAAATTGCCCAATTCAAGCGTTGAAAATTAAAATAGGTAGAACGTACAGTTTTGAAAAGAAGGTCGTTGGCATCTTGTGTGTAGACGCTGACGCGGTAAGTGATATTAATTCTCTGATCTCAAAATAATTTGTTCATCCTGCATATTTTTCAATAGTCTTTGCATATTTTAAATACAGAATTGATAACTGTTTTTGATTCAGGTAATCATATTTCACTAAAGTAAAGATTTAGCATTTTTATATTACACTTTCGAGTGATTGACGATTTTAATGATCTTAAATTTTTTATGTTGACCTTTAGATTTGAATACTGATTTTTTGGTGAATAATTTCGTATCTTATTGGTCAAATTCGTGTAATTTGATAATGGTTTAATCCAAATTTAAAAAGAACGAAATTATTTCATCGTTTAACGGTCACATATAATATTTTACGTATTTTCATCATTTAGATTGAACAGTATTAGTTGGGTAATTCTCAGAGCGGATTTTATCTTTCCCTGCAAAGGTTGTTAATTGATTGTAGAATTTCTCTGCGTTTTTCCTAATAGTATTGTGGGTTATAGTAATTTTTTTGCTTTTCAGGCTTATTTCATTAATCTTTCAGTTTATTTGTCACATCAGACTATAATTATTATCACTTATCGTGTCACGTTTTATCAATAATGTACCGGCATTAATTTGCAGATAAAAGAGGTTTAAGCACATGTGTGTAAATTTACCTGGTTTATTTTTTCTTTATCGTTTATCTAAGTTCCTATCTCAAAGCGAGATAGTAATTATCTTATCTCTATTTTTGATTAATTGAGACGTAATTTACGTCAAATTATTGTTTATGTGCCAAGGGCCATATTTATAGATTAAGTAAAGAAATTACTTATCTGGAGTCATTAGACTTGTTTTAAGAGAGGTTATACCTCGTTCTTCCTATTTTTTATTAAAATCTAGTTATTTTCTATTTGAAGTTGCCGAGAGCCACTGTTTGGACAAGTTTCATAATTGTCTTTTAAATTTTTAATTTTGATCATAATTTCTTTTGAATTTCATATCTCTAAGTAAAGAAAAGAAATATCTTGAGTAACAGTAATTATTCATAGTGTTATTTAATCATAGTTATTCATAATTTTTGCTGAACTTTAAATTGTAATTTAAGTTCTGATTATATTTGCTGTAACCAGTAAATTTTCAAGTTGTTGGTTAAAACCTTGTATGTCAAACTGAGGTCCACAGGATACTCTTCTAATTAATTAATTAGCGGTACAAGTTGGTCTAAAACATCCAATATTTTTTTTATGTAACTACTGCTCCAAGACGACATCTACACAGATCTTTGTGGTGACAGTCGGTCCGACAGCAGTCACGCACAACTAACAGAGAACCATTCCGGGAATTACCGTTAAGCCCTGGATACGCCTATAGCAGGGAAGCTTAGGTACAGGCGAAGAGGTTTTCAGTGGAGGTCCCAACTGATCAAGTGGTTTGCAGATAACATGACGAGTTAAGTATTTGGATGTGTAAAGGAGTTTTTTAGATTGGAAAGACCAACTTGTTATAATAACTAAATTTGTTCATTGTTCACATTACTAGTCAATTTAGTCAAGTTTAAACTTCATTAATTATATTATAAGTTGTATTTACATCCGATTATATGAATTTCAACAATTTAAAAAAAAAACCTCATCATTGATAATTGTAAATAAGTTGTTAAATTAATATATTGTGTTTTAAAAAAATATCTTCTTTGATTTACTACAGGACTGGGCTCTATGAGACGTGAATTATTTTTATCTTCGTAAATTCTACTTATTGTTACCTAAATATTATAAATTTTTCTGTTTGCATCGTCTCTAAGAGCTTGGCGTCCACAATCACATATATAAGATAGTTAACGGGAGAACCGTTAAATCGAATCCACCCCTATTCTCATTTAAATTAAATTAAATAAATTAATTATCCTCACAAATTCGTGACTGAGCTAGAAATTCATTACAAAGTGGCAACACTAATGAGTTACAACAGACTGCTTATCTATATTCACGATAATAAATTGAAATAAACGTCAAATATAGATTTTCATAATTATGGGACTCGTGCACAGAATGATTTCCCCTTGAGAAAGCAAAACTTCGAATCCTTTAAAAAATCTCTTGTATATGCAGGAACAAAAATTTATAATCTTCTATCGCCCAACTTAAAGACTATAAAGAACATTCTGCAATTTAAAAGAAAACTGAAAAAATGTTGTATTCTGAAGCATTCTAACTCGGTAAATGAATTCATAAATTTCTTGGAGAAAGGATGGCCAAACGCTGGTACTGTTGGTGGATTCCTTTTTTTGTGTGATATTTTTATATATGAATATTTGTATTGTATTGATGTATTTACTTAGGTTAGGTTACTATTTATTTTTATTATTATGCTGACGTGTTTCTATCTACTATTGTAGTGCTCGAAACCAAATAAGTGATTTGAATTTGAAAAATAAGGGCGACACACATTCGACAATTAGTGTAACGAGCAGCTCTATTTTGATAAAAATCAAGATTTTTTTGTCAGAGCGCACTAAAATTCCTCTAGCCTAATATAACATAGAAACATTGAAGAAATGATCCAAAATCTGAATTTTAAAATAAAAAACCTGTTAAAAAATGGTGCAGCAATAACTCATCCTATTTCATTTTTCTTTTATAAGCAGATTAGTTGCATTCAGAAAAAGGTTGAGCTGAACTCAACAAACAAATGTTCATTTAGAAAACATACAAACTTATGTCAATATTGCACGTAACACGGAAAAACAATATGAAAACATTGCTTAAATACTTCACTCGTAACCATATCCAGTTAAAATATCTTTACTTTAGACCTGACGCTCAATCTACGCTATGTTGGTTACACCTTTGTATGACTATTCGATCAAACTATAATAAAATTGCATTCATAACCAAGTATTATACCTAAACTGTTTATCTTCTGCTATGAATAGAGGCCATATAGTAATATCAACAATTAGAATAATAATTTCTTTTTCTATAAAAAAAAATGTACGTTGTGATCTACCTATCCGAGATTCTGGAAGGGGAGACGGGACGGAAATGAGTACGTAAAAAGTCGGGCCAAATTAGTTGCTGTACTGTGTTCAAAATTGGTTCATGTTGTTTGATGTTAATTATGCCCGTCGATTTCTGAGATATTGTTTAATGTGGATTTATTGATCACAAATCGACGACGGCAGTATGGGTTCTTAACTTAACCGTCAATGGTACACGACACGATGTTCCTATATAAGGTATTTTTCCCTAGTAACTTCAACTTAACATACAGAAACTCTACTTTTATTGGTTAGCAGTAATTATTGATCGGCAGACGGTTGTTGAGTCCATAATGATTATCTATTAACAAGTCAATGCGAGTGTAAATTTAACGGTGTTACTGACACGTTTCGATTAGTGTGATGAAGAAAAAACGTATATCATACAGTTCGAGACCTATATTGACAATTTGCATCGCAAATGGACTACAAAACCATAAGAAGAAGAAAAGTGACTATAATCGTCTGAGACGTTGTTTATTGTTGCAAATGTACGGGGTATTTTAAAGCTGTTTTGCTTCTATAAATAAATATAATTAATGTAGTCACCTGTGAGTGTGACTAATAAGAGGAAATTTAGAACTATTTTGCACTTATTCCGTTGTGCATTGTGAAAAGCGAAATGTCACTAAGCATATGTTTTAATACTTCTTCTATTTTTATTTTTAAAATTGAAAATTTTGCAAAAATTTGACAACCTTTAAACTTTAAACTGAGACAGTTTAGATTCTTTGGAATCGACGTAAAATTTGCTAGAGATTCGATAATTTTCATAATTTTTCGAGACAGTTCGTTACGATCGCAAAATCCTCTCTATTATTTGTTTGCAACTTCGTTAAATTGTAGTCACTTGCAAAAACAGCTTAGAAATAGTGACAAATATTTACTTATCAAGTTTTTACCTAAAATAGGTTGCAGGTTGTATCTCGAGAACGGTTTATGGCACATCTTCATGGAAACAATAATTATTTTAGAGCAAATGGAGCCAAAGGAAACAGCTACGAATCATTCACAACTTTCTATGTCGGGCTTCTTCTGGAGGCCGTAATTATATATAAAACGCAATTTTCTCCTAAATTTACATAGTAATGGGTTTATTGTAAACTTCCATAAAACCTGAATCACATCAGTTCTGGACTTTTTGCACCCGAACCTTCAAATAAGAAGTTGGTGAAAGGAGACTTGCCTATGACATTATTGGTAAAAGAAACAAAAAATGTGTAGTGATTTCCCTCGGCCATATGTACTACACATAGTTTTTCAGTTCGCGAGATTTCAATTGGGCGTCTGGTAAACATATAATAGAAAAAAATATATACAAAATTTACATTTCATATATGCATGATGAAGCACAGTCAGAAGGGCTAATTTACACCTAAAGGACCAATTTGCTTACAATTCATTAGACATACAGGGTGAATATGAATGAATGCATTAATTTTAAAAGCATGTTTCATGGCTTATTTTGAATCCAAAAGATTTGGAATTTTATAATTTCGTTGTGTAGTGTTGAATAAATAAATAAAAAATATAATGCTTGAAAAGATGACCTTCTAAATTAATTAAGGGAAAGTATCGCAACCCTGTATAATGAAAATTATTTTTAAATTGTGAACCGTTAGTCTTTTAACCACAAAATAACATTACTAATCAGTTGACTCACCCTCTATATACCTTATTTTTAAAATATTTCAATTAAACCAAAACTGAAGTAACGTGGATAAAATATTCATAAAAAATAGTAAATAAATTCATATATGTATAATTTTGCACATTAATTTACAACACTGATGTTTCAAGGAACCTCGATTATACAGCGCGGCTCAAAAATGCACTCCCTCCTGTTATTTTCTAAGCAGGTCGAATTGAATAATTAAAACGATTAACATTATTATTTGGATTTTTGTTACATAAACGCGCGTCACGCGATTCATCATTTGACGACAGTATCATCCAAAAATTTCAGCAAAATGGAAGCATGTCAAAACTTTGCTTCCAGGCAGCAAAATAGCCTGTCAGAAGCCACTATTGGGGAAACCCCCCAGTAAGTGTAACTTATTGTTTTTCACCGTATACTTTTGTGATAACACTCTGCATGATTGAGCCATAATTAAAACCCGAATAGTTCATTTCACCCCAGGTAAATAGCAATTTGTGCATTGAAAGCATCGTAATTCAATTAATACTTAGTAGGAACCTGGGTTGTCTGTAGATTCCATTATACAAAACGATCGCTGGAAATATAGCCAGTCGTCAAGAAAAACGGTTTTAAACTGCGATGCTAACCAAGGGCCAGCGCCTGATCTAGTTAAATTTGATTCGACAATTGCTTTTAATTGTTCCAAAATTAAACTAAGTCTCGAATTAAATCAATTAAAATAATAGTTTTATTTTATTAAACAAGATTTAAAAACACATTGAAGTCTAACTTTCACGAAGCAAGGCCAGAATCGCGAAGAAGGGTTAATCGTTTTGCCTAATAAAAGTATACGAAAAGCAACTAACACAGCTTGATTAAAAATAAAACCACTTGCCATTGGAATATATTTCAATAAACGGCATGGTGTTTAACTTCACACGATACGGGATCCGATTTTAAAATACAGAGGACTTATACCTTTTTTTGACAGCATGTTATCACGCAACTAGAGAAAACTAGTTTCAAGAAATAGCTAACACAAAACACAAGCCTCAAAAACCAGGTCCCCCAAACTTTGTTCTAAAACGAAAATCATTGGCCAGGGGGCGTTTCTAATAAGAAAAATTTCCAAAACCCAGCCAATTGAAACAAAAACGAAAAGCCGTGTGAGCTAATTTTCGTGACCAAATTAATTCGACACCGAATCGGCGTCAAAATCTTCCCCAGAGTCCTCTAAAAAGTCTACCGAGCGGAAAACTGTGGTACCGGTGAAGGACAAATCTAATGTCAATAAACCAACGGAAGAGGCCAATAATAATAAAGGACCAATATCTGTTGAACCGGAAACTATCCAGGAAGTAGGAGAGCCTTGGATCTTGGTCAAGAACAAGAAAAAAGGTAAAAATTCTCATTCTTTTCCACCCCGTCCTACGCCAAAAATAGGTACTAATACGAATGAGTCAACATTGAAAATAGCCCAAGTTTGCAAAATAAAAAGAGTCTGGTTATATGTATCAGGTTTTGAACCAAGTACTAGAGAACTTGATATCATTGAGTTTCTCAACAGTCATAGTTTGGGTGAAAATTGTATTTGTAACAAAATGTCAACTACAAATGCAAAAGTAAAAAGTTCCTTCAGACTGGGCGTACCGGAAGATAAGCATCATGAAGTAATGGCATCTGAGCTGTGGCCGGAAGGCACCTTGATCAACCATTTTCAGAATTTACAGCGGAACCAGGGTTCCACAAGGAGACAAATAAACAAGCCAACATAATCCGCTTGTTTCATATTAATATTCAATCAGTCCGGCAGAAAATTAATGAACTAGAAGCTTTCATTGAGGATTTGAATACTGACATTATTTGCCTCAGTGAACATTGGCTATGTGAATCTGAAGTGCAGGGGCTTCAGCTAGCCAAACATAAATTGGCTACCTCTATCTGCCGAAAAGATCATCGAGGAGGAGGTGCTGCAATTTTGCTTAATAAAAGTTATGATTTTACAGTCGTAAGTGAAATCAATGCTATGTCGGTTGAAATGTCAATTGAAATATGTTGTATATATTTATAGAAACTTAAACTTTATATAATATCACTTTACCGATCACCATCTGGTTCATTTCAGGTGTTCTTGGATGCTGTTGAGGGAGCTCTCAGCTTTGTCCGGGGAGACGGTCATGTCCTTATGGCAGGAGATTTTAATGTTTATTTTGGCAGTGAATCGGAAAATAGTAAAGCTCTCTGTAGTCTTATTAACTTTTTTGGTCTATTTCAGATGATTAATGTACCAACTCGTCAGAGTCGTTGCCTTGACAATGTTTTCTCTGATCTGGAGGAAAGGAACTACTGGGTCTCGGTGGTTGACTCTGCGCTATCTGATCATCTTGGTCAACTTGTCAAATTCCAACTTCCTCATAAAAAAGGTAAGCCTGCATATTCTAAGACAGTCTGTAGGCCAATTTCAATGGAAGGTAAAATGGCCTTTTATTTATTTGTCGAACAATTGGATTGGGAATTTCTTAAGTGTAACTCCTTGACTGTGGATGAAAAATTTACTCTCCTTCAAGACTCCTTGACGGAGGCATTTCTTGCTTCTTTTCCAGAGAGAACCTATCACAAAAGGAACGATCAGAATCGCACTATTAATTGGTTTACTGATGAGGTAAAATCAATGAGGGAAGTTCTTCATTTTTTGAAGGATTTATATAACCAAACTCCTTCTGATGCTCTAAAAATCCAAATAAATGAATATAAAAAAAGATATCATTCTGTTCTTAAAGAGGCCAAAATTGCTTCCAATGACAACCTCATTAGCAACTCTACAAACCCAATTAAATGTATGTGGAATATCATTAATGAGTATCGTGGAGTTATAAATGATAGTCCAAAATATGATGTTTCACCTGATGATTTTAATAACTTCTTTGTCAACATAGCTCCTGATTTGCAAAGTCAATTGAATGGTTCTAATCTTGATCCAATTGATTTGCTGAACATACGGCAGGTGGAAGAGTTCACTTTTGGCGAGGCTAGTTTCAATGACATACGAGACATTATTACCAATCTAAAGAATAAAAAAAGCAGGGATCTCTTTGGCCTGACCACTGAGCTCATAAAGAGCATCAAAAACATTATTCCTATACCCCTAACAAAACTCATCAATTCCTGCATCAGAGCAGGTGTTTTCCCATCAGTCCTTAAGAAAGCCATGGTGGTACCAATTCATAAAAAGGGTGCTACAACTGATCCTAGTAACTTTAGACCTATTTCATTACTTCCTGTTTTGTCAAAGGTTTTCGAGAAGTTTATGGCCTTTCGTATAGTTAGTTTCTTAGAGGCTCACAATCTACTAAAGCCCCAACAGTTTGGCTTTAGGAGGTGAGGTAGTACAACTTTGGCCGTTTTGAATCTTGTGTCGCAGATTCAGGAGGTGTTTGAGGGTAGGGGATACTTGTCGGCTGCATTTTGTGATTTCAGCAAAGCCTTCGATTGTGTTCCCCATGACCTGCTCTTACAAAAACTGTGTAAATACAAATTTGATGAAATCAGTGTACATCTTATATCTAGTTATCTATCCGGCCGATTCCAGGTTGTGAATGTTGGTGGTGTGAGGTCGTCAGAGAGAGAGGTAAAGGTGGGGGTGCCACAGGGCTCAATACTGGGCCCTCTATTATTTCTAATTTACATCAATGATTTGCCTGACATTGACCGCATTAACAAATATACACTCTTTGCGGATGATACCACCATATCCAGCACTGGTCTGGAGGTTGATGTGGCAGATGCAGCCTCAAGTGAGGCACTTAATACTGCAGTGGATTGGTTCACGGCAAACCGGCTCTTTTTGAATGTCCAAAAAACCCAGAAAATTATATTTTCTATGAGACAGCTTCCTACTGAGTGTGAAGGTGTGTGTGTGGAGTTCCTTGGGGTGCACCTGGATGCAAGACTGCGATGGGGGTTTCATACTGACTGCATTTCAGCTAAGTTAAGCTCTAACATCTTTCTTTTGCGTAGGCTCTCTGATAATGTTTCTAGATCAATTCTATTGCAGGCTTATTTCTCTCTTTGCCATTCTCACATTGCGTATGCCATATTAATTTGGGGACATGCACCTGGAGCCATGGATGTTTTTCGAGTACAGAGAAGGGCAGTAAGGGTTGTGGGGGGTTTACAGTACAGAGAGGATTGCCATCCTGCATTTATCTCTCTTCGGATATTAACGTTACCGTCTATTTTCATTTTAGAGTGCCTGTTATTTGTGCAAACTAGGCTTAACCAACTAGTTAGACATTCCGACTTGCATAATCATGACACTCGCAGGAGACGTGACTTGGTGTCCACTTACAGACGTCTTGAGAGGTGTAGGGATGGTCCCGGCTGTTTGTCTCTGATTTTTTATAATAAGCTTCCTCAAGTTGTCAGGGAGCTCCCCCTTGCAGCATTCAAGAGGACAGTAAAAAAGTTTCTTATCAGCAGAGCTTTCTATAGCATTGACGAATATTTAAATTTTAATTTTGACGTGTCATACTTTTAAACTTTATTGTCTATTTTTTGTACTTAGTCCAGTCCAGTTATGTTATGCTAGTTATATATTTTACTTGTTCCCAAATTTTAACTGTTTTAAATGTTTGTCAACTGTTTTAGTTGTAAGTTTTAGTAATTTCTCTTTTTACTGACGTGTGTAAATACTCTTTTGTATATTGGCACTAATAAATAAATGAAATGAAATGAAATGAAATGAAATGAAAGTTTGGAATGTAAAATTTTGAACACTCGGGGGGATTGGAATTCACAAAACCAGTTAAAACTCGAATAACCGTTTTCGGTGAAAATTGGTGCGATTTTCGTCATACCACACTGCGCGTGTTTTTATTGCCGCAGGTGTGCAGATTCCGGATTTTTCTGGGAACAAACAAGTCGAAAAGTTGCTATAAAAGCGAGAAATTATCGGGGGAAAATTATTCTGACCAGAAAATTCACTTGTAGTACGTCGTAATGTCCAAGTGAGACTCGGGAAATTTTTAGACTTAATTAAATCTTCACTTGCAGTACGTCGTAATGTCCGAAAGAGACTCGGGAAAATTTTAAAAATAACTAATTTTTCAAGTTGTTACTATGGGCACAGTATTGACCAAACCCAAATAGTGTCTCACAGTTTTAGAGACTCGTGGAAGTAACTAAGTAATTAAGCAAATTCATGTCGTCTGCTCGAAAAATAACGTAAAGAAACGCTGTTTGAAATTCGTCACTCATCAAAGAAGAAGGTGGTCAACAGAAGCGATTAAGGCTACAGAAGCAGGTTCCGGTGTAACGTTAAGTTCTAGACAGTAAGTTTAATTTTAAGATCATAATACTTAGGGGCCTGTATATTTGATAATTTAAAATTTAAATTAATGATTATCTCAGCAAACCATTCAGTGCTAGCGCCACTCTGTAATTTTTATTTTAGTAGAAAATGTGATTCGAGTATTTTAATATGGGGTTTCTTTTCAAAACGCAATTTTTGAAAAAAAAATATTTCTTTTTCGTTTTTGAACACATTAAATTCCTTACGTTGGACTCGCTCGAACCATACATACATTTACAACCAAAACGCGTTTTCTACCGTTTTAAATTATGTCTTAATCTTCCTTTTTTTTTCAAACTGCAATATCTACATTTTAAATTTTTTTCAAAACGCATTTTCTGCATTATTTTTTCAAATTGCAATTTCTACAGTCTAGTTATCGTTATTCCTGCTCCAGGCAAGCAATATTAATATCTTTGCGTATAAAATAGCTTATCATTTTGTTATTTTATAAATTCCACCCGAATCGGGGAACTCGGTTTTATCCAATAGCGTTAACGTAAAAAATATTTTGCACGGATTAATCGGCGCTGAAGACCCTTCACATTTATTGTGCTTAAAGAAGGTGTCAGAAAATTACCGAAATGATGATATATCAACACAGTTTATGATGGTAACGAAAAAAGGAATACCCATGAGCTATATGGCTGTTGATACATTGCCGCTAGGAAGCAAAGTAAAACCTCTTAAGTTGAAGAACCTGCTGACATTATGCGACGAAGAATGGAAAAATATCGAGGTTTGCCTTTTACAAAAACCTTTTAAAAAAAGGTGATGCTGGAAGTAGCAATAAGAATCATGACAGAAAATTAAGACTCAGCTGATGATGAAGATAATAATTGCGACTCCTTGGAAGATTACTGCGGAGTGAAACTGTAACAGTTCTTGTATTCTTATTAAAAAAATGAAAATTGAAAAGAAGTTTTTTCCAAATACAATTTACACTAAATTTTATTTTCATAATTAAATAAATGTCAGATTTATTTTCAAAGTACAATTTCTTTTTCGGTTTCTCTTTCTTTTTTGTTAAAAATATTATTTTTTAGCAAATTTTTCGGCAAATATTTGTTTTAGAGTTACTTATTTTCCCTTTAATCCTAAATGTAAGTTCCAAAAAATTATATTTACTGAACTCCACTTAAATGCGATTTTCTGAAAAAACAGTTTTTGTCAGAAATTACGTTTTGAAAAAATCCTCCACATATAATTATCCCATTAGAACCAATCATTGCTAGCGTCATTCTGTATTTTATTTAGTAGAAATTGTAGAATTTGTTTACCATAAGCTACGAAATAATTAATCTTCAGGAAGTGAATGATACAAAGTAAATCACTGCGGATAAGAATTATTGCTAATTGAATTTATTTTATTCAATTCATTTAATTATATTAATTATAACTGAAGTGCTGGAAAGGGGAATGAAGTTGTTTTAAACTAGGTGGAGAAATATGAGTAGTTGTCCAAGTGTCTAGGTAAATTATTTTCGACGAAATAGGGTGTCAACACACTGGTACTGCGAACCTGGATTCAGAAAATGAACAGAGGTTGAAGAAAAGGCCGAAATTACAGTAAGTAAGTGCATAGTGTAAATCGGCATTCATTACAAAATGTTTAAATTTAATATATCTTCGTCTCCGTCAAGAAAGAGCATTTTTCTACCTCTCAAATGCATTCCGCGTCCGCGCAATTGCAGCTCTTCTTCATGCCGACCGGTAAGAAAATTTAAGTGGAGTAGAAGGTTGAAGTTGCAGAAGAGAAGTACGAGCATTCAACTAGGTAACATCTGCCCTTGTCTCAGCTCTGTTTGGCGCCAAGATATTAATTAGGCTGTTTCTCATTTGTTTGGATAAATATTTAGGAAATATCTCGTGTACTCTGTGTTCCCCTTCCCTAAGAAACCATAATTGATTTAATGAGCCTTTCGCGGGACAGCAAACCGACCGAAAACCGATAACAATTTTGCCTTTTTTTTTTGTTTTTTTCGTCGAAAGTAATTTTTAATTACGGTTCTTTTTTCCTAATTCGAAAACTTTCTAACTCCGCTTCCTTCCCTACTTTTTCGCCTCCAAAAACCGATCCCGCGGTCTCTGTGGTCACGGCTCCCGATAAATTTATATTTTTTAATTTTTTTTTATATATTTTTTGAAACTTATTTCCGATCACATTTATTTTTTCCAATTCGAAAATTTTGTACCATCCTTCCTTCCCCGCCTTTTTCGCCTTCTTTTTTTCCGCAACTTGTGTCCCCGGTTTCGAGGCATTTAAAAAAATAAATAAAAAATTATTTTTCAAAATTTTAGAATTTTTTTTTAAAAGGATTTTTTTCGCTCTTTTCATTTTTGCCATCCCAGACCACGTAGCTCAACTTCTTCATTTTCTTTTCGCCGAAAATCGCATAAACCAAACTTTTTTTTTCGAATTTTTTTTTATTTGGTCCTACGATACTTTTATTCACGTTCCGAGCATTTTTTTACTTTTTTCTTAATTTTGTCCCATTTCCACCTTTAAAAAAACGGTACCCGGGGAGGTGGGGGAAGGGGGGCCTATGCCCCCACTACGCGGGGAATTTCAATCCGAGCCTTCGTTGCACGGAAATCGGCAAAAAACGGTTTCTCCCCCAAAATCCCCCTATAGATTAGAGCGCCTTCGCCCCCCATATGGCCCAAGGCAGCCCCCAGGGTAACACACCTTCCATAAAAATTTCGACCCCGTACCTCTTCCCGTTCTCCCGCAAATCGACATTTAAGTTTTATCTTCTCCCCCTCCCACTGACCAAACGGGGAAAGGGAAGGGGGGGTAAAGTCCAGTTTTTGGCCCAGAATCCTCTTTTTAGCCCGTCTCCATCCCCTGAAAATTTCAGCCCGCTAGCTCATCGGGAACATGCCTAACCGATCGCTAGTTTTCTCAAGACGTAGAAGCAGTAGCGTCTCTCCCGTTGCTGACGATAAGGGAAATTAAAATGGCGGTTGGAAATCTGTAGTAAGACGGATATATTCCTGTAAACAAGATCAGAATCAAGTTTCGAAGACTTATATCCCTGGTGAAGTTAATGTGAGAAAATTGCAGAAGAAGCAAGTAACAACGTATTGAGTGTTTTATTAAATTCAGTAATTGTTAATTAAATATATTCAAGAGCTTTTGTTATACCGGGCGTTTCTCAAAAGTGGCTCATCCCTATAACTTTTTTGTTTTTAGAGATAATCAAGTGAAATTCGGTGTGTAGGTATACTATGTAAATATGTATTTTTGACGTATTCAATTGTTTTCTGTCACTTCAGGTTTGGCCAGAAATGACCCTTACTTTCTTATATTAAATGGGACACCCGGTATATTTTTACTTGTTTCAATAGAAAATCACATTGTGAGTACAATGACACCCCATTTGTCACTTTTTGACATTTATCATCCTAAAATTTCCAATTTTAAATTTTTAATCTAGAGTGCCATGAATGAGTTATAACGGTTAATTTTGGATCAAGTTGCCAGGGAAAAATAGTTTCGATCGAGTTTTACTTTTCATTTGTTTTACAGGTTCATTTAAAATTTACAAAATCATAATTATGACATTTACTCAATTTTTTCAAATGAAACAAAGGTGGCTCATTACTCATTACCATATCTAGAAACGGCATCTTTTTACGAACAATTTGATACCACACAATCGATATTTTGAATAAATATCCAGTATCATAATGTCATAATACCTGTCTAAAAGCTCTAATCGTTTATTGTGTCGGTCATCAACCGGCATCGTTGATAGTGAAAAAATAAGGAGGCTTTGGAAAATAATAAAAAAAAATTTAATGACAATTTTGTGCAGCCATATTAGATTTGTCAGGTTTGAAGAAGAAATTCTTAAGAATCAATATTTTTCATAATCAATTCGTTATTACAAATTGGCAAATGGAAAATTACAATCAAAATTATAAAATTAACATGCTGTTAAATGTTGATGCTAGAAAAAATGCCGTTGATGCAGCGCTGCTTTTTGCGGAAAGTAATTCCAACAGACGACACCCCACTCCATTATTTTCCAGAAATGGAACACAAACTTCGAAATGAGGCCGAAGGTGGAAATCGAAACCAATTCGTTATAAGTGAGGATAAAGAAATTCCATTTGCCAAATTGTAATAACAAATTGATTATAAAAAATATTGTTGTTTAAGAATATCTGTCAAAACTGACAAATCTAATATGGCTGCTAATTTTAAATGAATCTGTAAAACAAATGAAAAGTAAAACTAGATCGAAACTATTTCCCTGGCAACTTGATCCAAAATTAACCGTTATAACCCATTCATGGCACTCTAGACTAAAAATTTAAAATTGGAAATTTTAGGATGATAAATGCTAAAAGTGGCAAATGGGGTGTCATTGTACTCACAATGTGATTTTCTATTGAAACAAGTAAAAATATACCGGGTGTCCCATTTAATATAAGAAAGTAAGAGTCATTTCTGGCCAAACCTGAAGTGACAGAAAACAATTGAATATGTAAAAAAATAAATATTTACATACTATACCTACACACCGAATTTCACTTGATTATCTCTAAAAACAAAAAAGTTATAGGAGTGAGCCACTTTTGAGAAACACTCAGTCATACGACTGCTTTAGGTTCCATTCCTTTCCTACCCAACCTGGTACCGGTTAGTCACTTGACGACTGCTAGGACCAGGGGTTGCACAACCTCCATAGTAGTCTTGACAAGAAGTTTCTCAGAGTGTTGAGAAAGACAAGTGTCTAAATAGTCAGTTAAAAAGTTTAGTGAAATATCTTAGTGCTCTTAAATAAAACCCAACCCTTAAGAAAACCTATAAATTATAAGACAGTAAACAAAGACCTATAAACAGTACCTCAAATCGAGAAAACATGCGCACCGTACTAATCGGGTATAATAGAATCTCATTTTTTCTGACCAATAATTGTTGTTAAAGTTTTATCGTTAATACATTGTTATTGTTATAAACTACACGTGCTTACTTTATCATCTCTTCTTACCCCACGTAACGCGATCCCGGTCTACCTCAGTTACCCCCCGGCACGCTAAACAAGGCGTGTCCTCACGAGTAGAACATCCAGTGGTAGATTAAAGGAAGCATTGAGACCCCGTCATTGTACTAATCGCGGCGATGCTCTTCTCTGAGAAGTTATTCTTTAAATAAACGCGCTACCCCCTAAGATACTCGTGACAATATATGTTTCAATTCACACCCTATGAATAAATTCCCACCTACCTATTTTAATACAGTTAGCTAACTAAAGTGGTCAATTAAAAAGTTAATTACCATCCCCTCCTTTGTGCTCATAAATGATTTAGTAATTAATTGTTTATACCGACCATCCACATAGCTCACATTCTGAATTATCCATTTTTTAGAATAGCTTTCTGACGGGCTTTTTTACTGCCTGGAAATATGAAGTCCATTTTTGAAGCGCACTGTCATTATCATAGTTTTGCCTCTACTTGTATTTACAGTCGAATCGAGGCGCTGATCTTTCTCTTAAGAAAAAAGACGTTTTTAATGGGATTTTTCGCCCTACAAGTCTTAGAACAGCCATTTTCGAAAAATATTCTATAAATCACTTAAGAGTGAATCAAATCAGGATGTAACGGTTGATGAATCAATAAGGACGTATTCGTATTTCATAATTCAATAGCAAGAGAAGCGGTGCTTCCATGGACCGATCGGCACTGCCATGAGTAATAATTGTTTCAGAGATTCGAAAGATATTTTTGTAAGATCAGCTTAAACATCTAACTACGTCTTCACATACATGGGGCGACATTCTGTATGATTAATTACCAGAAGTTTCCCAAAAACTTGATTTTCAGACGCGAAGGCGAAATATACAAGAAACAAGTTTTCTGTTAACTATGAATCTTATTGATCTTATTTTCTAATGGCTGTATTCGATCGAAATAAACTAACCCTTTTTTATCTTAATTTCTAAATTGTAGCTCTTAAACAATAAATAGAATATTGCTTTGTTAAGAACTATACTCTTTCGCTTGCTCGTTATCCAAATTTTTCAATTTGCCTGTCGTAATTTGATAATTTGCGATTGTCATTGGACATCGACTTTTATGAAGATCAAAAACTAAAGCAATATTCCAGTCATCGCATAAGCCCCTTGATAATATCATACAAACCTATCACCTACAACTATCTGTACAGTTCAGTCATGGATTGTCGCGCTCCGCACTTCTCTACTATTTGGCTAAAACTCGTTTTGCCTATGCTCGTGGTCACGTACTGTATGCTTCTGAACAGCTGGTCCGAAGACATGTCCTCGGGTAGCTTGGTCAGGAACTGAGCCCCGTGGAGGAAGTCCATGGTGAGGAGGATGGGCTGGTATAGGTGGAGTATACCTTAAAAGATTATTAAAAAAAGTTTAGTTATGAATTAAATAACGAATACAAAAGCTACAGAAGTTATCTCAACAAACTCAATTCAATTATTATAAAAACAGATTGAGAGCAACAAGGATAATAATAATAATAGTGTCAAAGAGGATTGTTGGGACGCTTCCCATCACGTGTCAAAGGGTATGTTTGCTTGTGGTGATCCTCTTTGAGCTCAGATGATGATGAATAGAATAATGACTCGCTAACTTCAAAACAAATGTACGTATATTGATGCCCAGGTTTAGTATAAATTAAGGTATGCACCTATGTTGATAATCATGTTTAAATATAATTTACCAGAGGAGCGTGAAGCGCATGACCATTCGTTGAGGACTAACTGGACGCGATCTATTTGGTTCCCTTGTAGCAATAGTTTATGTTGGATTTTAAAAGATCTAATTCGATTAATTTTTTACTGATTGTTTTTAAAACATGTTTAGATAATAAGTATAATAATCTTTCAAGAACAAATATCAACTTCAAACTTTAGACTGAGTTGTTTTTTTGTGAATAGGATTACTAGTTTACACTTGCCCTCCTCCTTCTTGCATTGGTCCCCAATGCAAAAACATCGTTTACGATCAAAAAGTTCAAAATGAAAAGAATCTCTCTAATGAAAAAATATTTGTTAGTGACTGCCAAAAAACTGTGACAGTAGAGACGATCAAAAAATCATTTTCGATGAGTATGTCTAAGAGGGGAACCTCCCTAAATATTAACGAGTGGTCCTTAATATTCGAACAGTCATATCGTTCCGTACATAATTAAATTTAAGTTATATTTTGAGAACTTTAAACTTGGTTTTAGCTTATAGCTTAGTTCGGTCCTGGATTCCAGCCAATGGTTGCCCATCTCCATCCCTACTCCATTCAGAATCTTTATCGTGGGTCTCCATTTGGCTGCTGTTTGTATAAAGGCTTGATCTGACCGAATTATAGACCGCCATTGAATAGTGCTCCATATAATGTAAAAAATATAAACAAAATATGAGTAATCAATATTGACACCTGATTCTTATCCTAATGTTATCCTTAGACTCGGTCTTTTAATAATTTCCAGTATATTATTCGTTAATATAAATATGCGTATATATGATTTCTCTTACACAAAATATAAAAAATTTTATTCTCTGATAACATTTGTCATTTTATCGTTATCAGTCGGTAATTTTGATTCAAAATTATAATTATCATTGAATCATACAGTATATACTAAATAATTATATGATTGTCTCATGGATGCGTTGAACATATGAAAGCATTATGTTATAATTTAGTTGGTCCCCTGTGTACATACATGAAACCGAAATGAAACATTGTTGTAAATATTATTAAAAACATATCGGTATCTACTTAAAAAATTGAGAAATATTTTTGATGCCTTGCATTTTTCTTGGCCTCGTTTTAGAACGATTGTTGACTGTTTGTGATTATATAACATCGATCCCAATAAAAGTAAACATTGCCGAGATTGTTTGGAATAACATCGGATATTAAAAATTATGTGTGTTATTTACACCTTTTGACTGACATCAATTATATTAACTTGATGAATGATGATTTGAATTGGATATTAGTATTTTTAATTATTATTAACCCTCCCAGTGTGCACATTTTCTAAGAAGGATAATGATTGATTTTCGGTGTAACTTAAGCTGTTTAGTAGGCACCAAGTTTTAATGGTTTTGTTTTACTTATGCTTTATATTAGCGAGATCGATGTTGATGACTGCCGGATTGGTTTGAATGTGTATTTAGAATACTATGTACTGTACGACTGTAATAAGATATCTACTATAATTGGTTCAGGTCCTATGATTCCTTAATCCGTCTTTCTTTAATCTATGTATCCTTATTCTATCCATGATTATTTATTCTATCTTTATGTTGGCTTATTCTTATATATATTTACTTAGCCTAAGTTTTCTTCTATCAACGTATATGCTATTTATTCCGTTATTTCTATATTTCTATGTTTTAAGGATCATTATTTTATTTTTCTATAATTCCTTATTTCTGTTGGCTTAATTTTAATCTTTTAATGTTTTATCTGTATCTACGTATTGTATCTGCAGATACTTTTGTAATGTTTTTCTCTACCTAAATTGTGATTTGCTTCATATGATACTTATCACTGATAGTTTTATCTGTTTCTACGTATTGTATCTGCAGATACTTTTGTGAAGTTTTTTCTAATTTTTCCTCCTAAATTGTGATTTTCTTCATATGATACTTATCACTGCCACCTGGCTTCATGTGCCATGCTACTTCAACTTATTTTCCTTTATATCTAATTGGAATTTATTCTCGTATACCGTCTACTTTTCCTTATAGCTAAACTCCTTCCTTCTAGTTTCTGTTACCATATGTACCTTAGATAATAGCTTTATATGACTTCCATTATGCTTGATGCTCACGCCTTTGTGTTTCACCTATACGATTTTCCCAGCAGAGTACTTATCGTTAATACTTGCGTCTGCAACCGTAACTCTATTTCCTAGTTACTTATTTCCAATTTACTACTCATTTTCCCTTTTACTCCGGCGCCAATGTGTTTTCACTATAATTTTCCCAGTGAGGTACTTATCATTAACACTTGCGTTTACAATTATTGTAACCTTATTTCGTAGTTACTCATTTCTCCATTTTACTCCTCAATTTTTCCCATATTCCAACGCCCAAGTGTTTTTGCTGTGATTTTCCCAATAGGGTACTTATCGCAAACACTTTGCATTCAAAATTGTAACTTTATACTCAGCTACATTTTTTATATCTGCATATACTGCTTATTTCCTTGCTCCTCGCATAAAGGTCATTTTCTCTATTGTCTAAGGTAGTTGTCAATGATACTTGTGTTTTAAAACTATAATTGTCAGCAAATTTTTTCCTCAAAGATTGCTAGTAAACTTTTCTCTACGTCGTCGTCCTCTCTAATGGCACTTCTCTTATATTTTTGTTGCATATTCTCTGTCTTATGTTTTGTCATTGCATCTGTTGTCTCTCGCATAATTAATTGAAAATTTACTTCTTCATTATGGTTCTCTTTGTTTTCTTACCTTTTGATATGAACTGGTGATGCCTTGGTCCCTGGATCCATCGTATGAGTGTCCTTGAGCGTAATTTATTTTATTGGTTTTTCTTATGCTTATTTTTCCATGGGATAGACATTTTTTTTTATAACTCCGAGAGCAGTCAAGTTACTCCTCGATGGAGCGAAATTCCGCCCGCAGAAAACATTCACTCCCTCACAAAAGAAACAAAAATGACTGACCCTGTATGTCAGGGTGCCCAGCAATCAAAACAGCACTTGTCAAAAATGGCCCAGGAAAAAAATTAAGATACACTTGTTATGTGTACGGAGGTCAGAATAGCGTTACTTGTAAAAAGGTCGGAAAGGCACTTCCACCATGTAACTTCACTACATATAAATAACTGAAACTCCTCTGAGGTTAGGGGTCAGAACGGCGGCTCACAATAAACGGCACTAGAGATCAGAACGGCAGCCTCCAAAGGTTATCTCTTTGATGAGTCCTTGGTGCTATGTCCTAATACGGGGATCAGAACGACAGCCTCCACCACGTGTCACACTGTATATAAATAACTGAAATGCTTCTGGGGTTAGGGATCAGAACGGCGACCTCCACCACCCGTCAAAGAGGTTTTTCCCTTGAAGCAATTTGAGGTTGCCTTGAAAGTATTTTTAGTTTATGTTGGATTTTAAGAAAACTAATTCGATTAATTTATATTGGTATGCTTAATTCAGTTTCACTTTAATTTAGGTTCACTTCACTTTGACTAACTTTGTTTGACTCTTTCATTGACGTAACTTAGAGAGGTGTGAACTTGATGCCAGTAAGGTACTACGGACCAAGACTGGAGGGTTTGAACCTGTTACCAGTAAGCGTTTGCCATTGAGGTACTACGAACTGGATGACCAAGTTGTCGTTTACTTGGTTTGCTCGCTCTTTTATATTAAAATTTGTTGAAAGTTTACTGATTGTTTTTAAAACATGTTTCAATAATAAGTATAATAATTATCTTTCAAGATCAAGTATCAAGTTCAAACTTTAGACTGAGTGTTCTTTTTTTGTGAATAGGATTACTGGTTTACAATAGAAGATGGTGTGAATTCAAAAAAGAAAAACATAATTTCAGCCACGGTAAACAACGCTTCTAAACTTAAACTAATTTTCATCTCCTGCCTAATGCCCGGTTTCTGAAGTACTAGATATCTAGTGTATAAAGTTATGAAGCCTATAATTACTATGGTTACAATTGTATTAACAATCGTTGTCATAGGAAATATTTGAGGTAAAGTTATCCACACTTTCAGAAACTGGAGCTAAGGGAAAATCTGCAACAATAGGATCTATCAGATGCTAAAATAAAATAACTTACTATTGGAAAATAATTCAAATAACTGGCATTGAATTTAACTTCACAATACCCGAACGAAAATCTGACTTATAATTTCTTTTTCGACTGCATTATAACGCGTCATTAGATGAACTATATGCAAGAATTACTGCACACAGCGCATTTCGATAAAGTTCTTCCGGAATTTTGCTCTAAACTTTGGTGGGGGGTTCAATTACGAAAAGTCCCCAAGACAAAAGCAGAGATTGGAATGTAAAAAATCATGTTAATTTAAATAAACAATTTTAAGTGCCCTATTTAGGAAAACGCGGCGGTAATAAAAGCAGAGATTGGAATTTAAAAACCATGTTAACTGTAATAGCCAATTTTAATTAACCTAATTTGGACCACGCGGCGGTACCAAAACCGAAGTTGGAATTTACAAAACATGTTAAAAACGCTAATTGCTCCATTAACATTTTCGGTGACTTTTAGAAATTTTAAGTGTTCCTAGTAAAAACATTTTAATAGCTGGATATCTGCTAATTCCAGATTTTCGAGGAGAAAAACAAGCCTTGAAAGATGGTATAAAAAGCTAAAAATCTTTGAGAAAGAGTTAGTCAAAAAACAGTCTTCACTCACGATAGCACCTTACGTTGCTCAACTGGGCCTCGGAAAAGTCAGTCTGAAATAAAAGTTAGTCTTAGTCTGATCAGTCAGTTTGAAACAAGTCTCCACGTTCGGTAACGCGTTACTATGCCCACAGGGACCCTCGAAAGGTAGTTACATATAACCATGACAAGTTGTAGAACGTCACTATGCCCGAAAAAGTAAAACGTACCGGTGTTAAAGTAAAAATCTGTTTAAAATACGTATTCCCTGTGATGTGCGGTTATGTAATCAGCTCTAGTAGGGAGTTGAAGCGCAGGTTACGCCTTATTGTAGCTTTAAGACTCTGTGATTTTGTAATGATAAGGAAAAAATTAGTCATTATGTTTTCAAGCAACCATTTTCTTTGAATTCTCTTTCTCCTGAAGCGCACAAGCAAGCTGTATGGTTAATGAAAAATCACCACTGCATTAATTGGAATATCGGTTATACTCCACATCACTTTTCAACAATTGTAAAAAAATTGACTGAACAAGCGCAATTTGTTTATGTTAAAGGAAACGAAAAAGCAGATTACCTAAGAAAATATTCCAGCAAATCAGTAATTGAATTAGACGAACAACCAATTTTAATTGGTTCAGCACCTAAATGTTTTTATCATTCAAAGTCACCATTTATGTGTACGCTTTCAAATGTGTTTTATATTTATAATAATTTTTCTATGAATGAATAAAAAAATCATTTTATTTAACTTTGTTTTATTAAATACATTTCCTAATACACACATACATTCTTATAATATAATTTTAACATATTAAGTTCTAATACAAACTTTAGAAAGTTTTCAGAAACTCAGAAATGTCATCAGAAAGTTTTCATACAGTTCTAATGCAAAGTTCTCCATTTCTTACACAAACACTTCAAATTGAAGTTCTCCCAATTCTCCTTCTGCTAATTTTATCACATCTAATATGGTTGGATCTTCTATATATTTCTTCAAACTAACCACTTCAACAAAAAATCCCAATTGTTTCAGTTCGACTACAAACTGCAATACACTGAAATTTTCAAAATATTGCGCACAAGCGGACGCACCTTTTGAATAATGTTCTGCAAACTCACCATAAAAGTCAACATATTCTGGTCTGCTATGCATAGCATTCTAATAAATTCTTCATGTAACTTTTTCACAGCCTCATCCATAACTGTTAATGTATATAACTGAGCGATCCTAAGTAGCAATGTTTCTTCTAAACACAAAATTTCCTCTTATTTCTCACATTGATGTTCTGAGGATGATATGAACTACTTCATCATCATCATCAATATTATCATCATATAGAATAGTTTCAAAAATATCTTTAATTGATTTAGTATCCTTCATAACAAATCTTTTTTGGTTAGTATCCTTTATATTAATGTAGTAACAATAACTTCTATACAATGGGTAAACATCGACCCTTTTTACCCAATCTGTTAAGCAATCTATACAAAATTTGTGATTACAAGAACTTGGTGTGCAAATTTTTACTTTTTGCAATGGATTAAAACAAATAGGACATTCCTCTTCCAAGTGCACTTCATGTTTATTATTTTTTTAAACTAATTGTTTCTGAACTAACTATGTCTGAATTGACTCTCTTGATTATTCGATTTCTTCCATAGAACACTTTAACTTTGAAATGAAGAAATACGTACAGAACTGTTAGTTTTGTTATATTTATCTAAGAGGGAAGGGGAAAAGTCAAGGTTGGTTGAAAGTTGATATAACGCAAGGTTAACAGATGTGTAGACAAAGACGGAAAATATATTAATTTTATGATGACAGAGACTCCTCAGTAATTCAACGAGAGAGAGCCCTCACGGAGGATGAAGTAATTACCTCCTCCGTGAGGACTCACTCTCGTTGACACACTACTACGGGCAGCACTGTACACTAGTTTGCGTTTCAAAAGTCAAAGGGTACGAGTGATGTAACCTTCGCCTTTCTCAAACATATGTACTTTCATTTCACCTGAGAAGAAAGGGATGCGACAGTGTTTTGTGATTTATCGAAAGTGTTTGATTGTGTAAATCACCAAACACTACTGTTGTTACGTCACCAATTTTAAGGGAGTGGTGTCGGTTTTATCTTTCGGGGCTATTTCAGGCGGTGACATTTAATAATCAAAACTCGGGAGAACAAAGAGTTGAAGTGGAGATTCCACAGGGCTTTGTTCTTGGGCCTCTATTTCTTTTGATTTATGTTCATTGCCTCTGCTCGATTATTAATTGGCATGACACTGAAACACTGACATAGAAACACTTACATTGAACACGAAAATAAAGCAATGGGGTGATGGCAATTTGTTATCCTTCGACATAACTAAGACTAATATTCTTAACTTAAATCATTTAGTTAGATTTTCGTGTCTAAGGTAACTACGTTTTTCTTAGAATTGACAATAGATTGTTCTCTTAAATTTGACAACCACATAGAGAATGTATGTAAGATGATCTCAGGTTGTCATCCTGCACTGACTGAGACTTATATCTGACAACCCCGTTTTTTTAACAGCACACAACCTTTATTCAATTCTTTGTTCGTTTTGCAAACGAGGGCGGTAAGATATATGTGTGAAGCTGGATGGAGTGCATGCTTTTTGTCGTCCCTTGATTCTGAGGCATCCTATTTTGACCTTTTGCGCCCTATACATGTCGAAATTAGCGATCGACAAAAAGTATTTTTCTGATTATTTAGAGCTTAAACATCCAATCAAAATAGCAGTGGCTAAAGATAACAGTTTCATGCATGCAGTAGGTGTTGGAAGTATTAAAGTTTTAAGCAAGGTTTATGATAAAGAAGTGGATTGTACTTTAAAAAATGTATTTTATGTACCAAACTTAAGACGAAATTTATTATCAGTTAAAAGACTAGAAATGGCAAATATCAGGGTAATTTTTGATCAAGGTCAAGTATTTTTATACAGTGACAAAACTTTAGTTGGTTTAAGGCATAGAGATAAATTATATGAAATTTCGTTTAAAGTTAAAAATAATAAAGAATACTTAAATATTGAAATTCAAGATGAATATACAAAACTATAGCATAAAAGATTAGGGCATATTTGTTATTCAAATTTGGAAAAATTAGTTAAAAATAATATGGTTTGAGGTATTGAAAATATAAAAATAGATAAGATTGATTTTTGTGAACGCTGCAATGGAAAAATGTCAAGGTTTCAATTTGGAACTTGGAAAAAGGCAAAGAGGTTACTAGAAATTATACATTCGGATGTTGCTGGACCAATGATGCCATTAAGTCATGATGGGGGAAAATATTTTGTCAGATTTATAGATGATTTTTCGAATTTTGCTATGGTTTATATTATAAAAGGTAAAGATGAGGTTTTTAATTGTTTAAAAGAATATATAAATATGGTACAAACAAAATTCAACTTAAAAGTTTCTACACTGAGATGCGACAATGGAAGAGAGTACACATCAGGTGAGATGAAAAAGTTTTGTATTGAGAATGGCACAATTATTGATTTTTCGACCCCGTATACACCAAAACAAAATAGGAAAGCTGAGAGATTTAACAGAAGCCTAATTGATAAAGCTAGAGCTATGATTCTAAAAGCAAGCATGCCAAAGCATTTCTGGAATGAGGCGGTGAGAGTGGCAGCTTATTTATTGAATAGATCTCCAAGTAATAGGCTTGAAAAAGTAATACCAACAGAGACTTGGAATGAATCTAAGCCAAATATAAGTAACATCAGAGTCTTTGGTTGCACAGGCTATGCACATGTACCGAAACAATTTAAAAGCGAAAAAAACAATAATGATAGCATACACTACAACTGGATATAGACTATGGAATTTTAGGGAACAAAAGGTAATTGTAGCAAGGGACGTAATTTTTAATAAAGGTGAGTTTTACTATAAATTAACAACGGCAGGAATACAGTTCGAAGAAATGGATGAGAATGCTGAGAATAGGGAAGAAATGGAAGAAACAGTGATACGTACAAGGATACAAGAAGATGAAGTGAATATTGGTAGTATGCGAGAGATAGAGGAAGAAATGTCACCAGTTTTGTGTGAAAAAAAATAAAAGGATGAGTAAAGTACCTCAACGATATAATGACTATGAACTTTATATGGCGTTTGATGCTGTGTTCTATGTAGAAGAAGTACCAAAGATAAGGATATGTAGGTTAGAGCAATGAAAAAGGAAATAGAATCAATCGAAAAGAATAAGACATGGACTAAAGCAAAGAAACCAAAAGGAGCAGATATTTTAAACACAAGATGGGTATTTGCTTCAAAATGTTTAGAAGAAAAAGAAGAGGACAAATATAAAGTACGATTAGTGGTAAGGGGATTCGTCCAAAGAGAATCTTTCAATTATGATGACCTATATTCACCAGTAGCAAAAATGTCAACGATTAGAATGATTTTATTTGTTGGAAATCAATATAAATATCATTTTAAGCAACTAGATGTTAAAACAGCTTTTTTAAACGGAGATCTGAATGAGGATGTGTATGTTTATCCCCCAGGGATGATTGAGTGTGAGTCTGATTGTGTGTTTAAATTAAATAAAGCCTTATATGGTTTACGACAAGCTTCTAAATGTTAGAACAGCAAAATAAATAGTCATTTAATAGATTTAGGGTTTAAAGATCAGAAACTGATTATTGTTTATACAAAAAATATTTTGGTAACAATGAAATTATGTATTTGTTATTATACGTAGATGATATAATAATGTCAGGACCGGACTACGACAAAATTGAAACTTGCAGGGATGATTTGGGGAAGCATTTTGAGATAAATGATAAATTTTTTTAGGGCTTGAAATCAATTACAAAAGGTATGACGGCATTTTAGAACTAAGTCAAAAAAGATATTTAATGGGGATTTTAAAACGTTTTAATTTCGAAAATTGTTATTCTTCACCAACACCAATTGATACAAAGTTAAACATTTTCTTGAATGGGAATAACATTAGTGAAAAACCACTAAAACCAGTAAGACATTTAATTGGGTGTCTAATGTAATTATTATTGGGTACTAGGCCTGATATTAGTTTTTCAGTCAACTACTTAAGTAGATTTCAGGATAAAAAAACGATGAAGTATGCACAGCTCTAAAAAGGTTGTTAAGATATTTGAAAGGGACGATTGAAACTTGAAAGAAAGAAAAGTGAACTGTTTGAATGCTTTGTAGATTCTGATTGGACCGGCGATGTAAATGATAGAAAATCTGTGTCAGTTTATTTGATACGAATATTTGGGAATACTATGACTCGTAATTAAAATTGTATTGAGATTTCTAGTTCAGAAGCTGAATTAGGGGCATTATGTACCGTGCGTTCAATTTGTCTTGATAACATTTTGATTCGCTTTAACTTTTTTGTTTTTAGAGATATTAAGGTAAACAAAAAAATAAAATGTAGGGTTGGTGGCCAAGTTTTTTTCTAAGTTACATATAAAACAAAACACTAGCAATTTTCTGACATATAAGCCAACTTTATATATATTTTTAAATATGTTTTTTTTATATGTAACTTAGAAAAAAACTTGGCCACCAACCCTACATTTAGCTTTTTTGTTTACCTTGATATCCTTAAAAACAAAAAAGTTACAGCGAATCAAAATGTTATCAAGATAAATTGAACGCACGGTACAGCAGTCCAAGATTGTTTATGGTTCAAAAAGTTGTGCGTTGATATGAAATTGGATTTCAAAACTTTCAAGATTTTTGAGGACAATCAAGGTTGCATTGCTATATTTTTAAATAGTTGTCGCAGAGTGTTGACGTGTTTAATTCTCTGTAAAGTTTTGTCTTTTTATCGTGTGTTATATAAAAGTATAATAGTTGTGATGCATATCAAAAGTTTTGTTAAACCTTAAGCTATAAGATGGAAAAAACTAGAAGATATAAATTTGGTTAGTTTTCGCGTAATACTGATTAATACAAATAACAATACCGGCCATTGTAAATAAATAATAGAAAGGATTTAAGTGCCTGTGTTGTTATCAGTAAATTACTGGTTCCACTGTTTTTCTGTCGCGTATCGTATCGATAAATTTTGAACGTTAGTGAGCTGCATAAAATTAGCGTTAGCGTTTAGCGTTTACGTTAAAAAAAATGGTTGAGTTGAAATGTATATATGAATTGTTTTAATTTTAAAGTTTTTGTGCATTAAAGATGGCCTCGAAATTTAAATTTGGATGCTGTGCAAACAAGACCTATATCTACTACTGCTGCATTGTTTGCACAAATATATTTCACCCTAGCTGTATAGAAAGAGATTTTAGGTATCATGTTAAACTGTCCAGCCAGAAAATATATTGCTCATCCGATTGTAGACAACTTTTTGAAATTAACCAAGTGCCAAACCCGTTAAGAGATGAGTTGGAAAAACTACAACAGGAAAACCATTTACTGAAGATTGTGATTGAAGAAAAGAACGACCAGCATGAAAATCTACAGGTAGAAAAAGAGGAGTTAATAGCGAATCTGAAGGAACAAGTTGAAACTATGAAAACAGAGCTTAAAACTCTTGAAAAAGCATATAAAAGAGAAAGACGAAAAACTCAAGATTTTCAAGACGAAGTTTTTGAAACAGAGAAAAGCCTGGTTGTATCTTTGAACATGCAAAAAACAGAGATTGTACAGTTTAAAAAGCATGTACTCACTTTGGTTGCTGAAAAAGAATCCTTAGAAAGTGCCTTAAAATCACAGACTGAATCAGTGACCAATATCCAAAATGATTTTAAGGAGCTTCAAGATTTAAATAGATCTATGATCAAGTCAATAGCGATTCTTGAGTTGGATAACAATATGTTGAGGAACGAGGTTAGCAAACTAAAGAACGACTTGGATACTTTTGCTGGTGCTGATAGTCCTAGTGCTGACTCTATCAAGTGCGCGTTGGGTTCTGTTCCACTGAGTCCTGTGAATGTGAAGTTACCTGAACCACCAAAGAGTGACGACTGCTTTGTAGTAAGTGAAAAGCAAAATCCCTATATCCATGTGACCAATAAAACAGAATTTAAAAAGGTTCTTATTCTAAGTGACCAAAGAGGGTATAATTTGGGTAATGTATTAAAAAGCATGTCTGGGAATCTTAATATCCAATCATTTGTCAAACCTTATGCCAAGTTTATGAATGCTGTGGAAAATATTGATGATTTAACACGGAACTTTTCTATAAACGATTATGTAATAATTATAGCGGGTTCTAACGACTTGAATCAGAAAAAAGTTCCCTTATTTAGAGAAATAAATAATAAACTAAAAAACATGACCCACACAAATGTAATAGTTCTTTCTGTTCTCCCTATTTTTAGCACTAATTATATTCCTAAAATAACTACTCTAATATCAACATTTCTAAGCTTGAAAATTATTTGAATAGGTTGAATTGTTGTGTACAAGGCAGTTTTCATTTCTTAGATACTTTTAATGGTTTCTCCCCTATGAAAAAGAAAGATATTTGTGAAAAATTGTTGCATATTATAATGTCGCAAAAAATTAAAAAAAAACCTAGTTTTTGTAAGCATTAATGATAAAGTTTCAAGCTTGGATGCTGGCCAAGTTAGTGTTGACCAGAATAATGTTAATGTTGATCAGAATAATGTTATTGATCTTTCTGAAAAAGAAAAAGTTGGAGAAGGGGGTGATTGTTCATCAGAAAATGTTAGTTTAAATTTTCCCACTCTAACACAAATACTGCCGGGAACTTAGTTCATTTGGATGTTACAGGTCTGTCCCTTCTCCTACTAAACATTCAATCATTGAGAAACAAAGGTAATGAATTGTCTTTGTTTATTGAAAGCTGTGATTTTCCCAGTTTGGTTTGTATCACTGAGCACTGGCTGAGAGAGAACGAAATTGTAGATATAACTGATTATACAAGATTAGCTTCATACTGTAGGACTACATCATATCATGGAGGTAGCATGATTCTAGCAAATAACAAATTCTTTTATACCTATTACTATATATAATGACCTACTCGAGGAGAAAGTCTTTGAATTTACAATTATCTTCTCAAAAACAAAAAAATTATATATTATTTGCAGAATATATAGATCACCTATATCAGATGAAAATATTTTTCTAAGTAAACTAGACACACTTTTATCTCTGATTCCTTCCTCCTCGTCTGTGATACTCACTGGAGATTTTAATATAAATTTTTTAGATACAAATTCAATTGCAACAGTTAGGTTGTCTAATTTTTTTAAGTGTCTTAATTTACAGATGCATGTTGAATGTCCTACACGCGTTTCTCAATATTCTTCAAGTTTGATTGATAATGTCTGTTCGAGTGGATTTAGTTCAGCTCAGTGTTCGGTGGTTAGTGCTGCATTGTCTGATCACGAGGCAGTTCTGTGTAAGTTTGTCTCGGTTCCTGTTTTTAAAAAATCAGGGTTTAGACTGTGTAGAGCATTTAGTGAGCGTAGCTATAGTAAGTTTTATCAGTCATGTCTTAGGACCGACTGGAGAGAGGTTGATACATCAAATAACCCTATTGAGGAATTTCATAGGATTTTGATACAAGATTTTCATATAGGTTTTCCACTCAGAAAAATTAAAATAAATAATAAAAAACCTTGGTTTACCAAAGGTATTAAAATATCCTCTAAAAATTTACGATCTCTTCACTATATGAGAAAATTTACAAGTAGCTTGACCTTTAATGCATACTTTAATAGGTACCGATCATTACATAGGAAGCTTATATGGCAGGCCAAGGCTTTGCATTATCAAAACCGTCTAAAAAGGTCGGCTAATAAACAAAAAGAGAGTTGGTCAATCATAAGGGACATAAAACAAAACAATAATCACTCTTCCAAAATACCTGAGACAGACCTTTCACCTGATCTAATTAACAAATTTTACTGCTCAGTAGCGGACAATCTTACCAAAGATATTATTCAAAATTGCGACCCTCTTAAATACCTAAAAAATGAGATTAAAGTTGGTGATTCTTTTTATTTTGTCCCTACAGATTTAGATGAGTTAAAACGAGTTATGTCAACAATTAAAAACAAGAAAAGCACAGGAGATGATGGCCTATCAATCAAAATTTTTCTAAATTTACCAAACAGTGTTCTTCTGAGATTGGTACATGCTATTAATTACTCTTGGCAGTTTGGAATTTTTCCTTCATGTCTTAAACTTGCAAAAGTTATACCTACACATAAGGGGGGTGATTCAGAGGACCCATCTAATTTCAGACCAATATCGCTCCTGTCTAGCCTCTCTAAGATCATTGAAAAACTGGTTAAAGACCGTATGTTGACCTTCCTGGATAAGCACCGGGTCTTAAGCTGCTACCAGTTTGAATTTCGGCAAAATCGAAACACGAGTGATGCAATCTTTGAGTTCTTGGGGGGGCTTTACTCGGGGATCAATGATGGGGGAGTTGTTGCGGCGGCTTTCTGTGACATTGCGAAGGCATTTGATTGCGTGAGTCACGGAATTTTGTTGCGGAAGCTCTTTCATTATAGATTTAGAGGGGTGGGACTATCATGGCTTGAATCATATCTATCCGGGCGTTCTCAAAAAGTTTCTGCTCAGTCTCAAGTTCTAGAAAATTGTTGGGGTGTTCATCAAGGATCTGTTCTAGGCCCCCTTTTGTTCCTAATTTTCATAAATGATCTAACCTTATTGGACATCATAGGCAAATTCACCCTTTTTGCAGACGATACCACAATTTTATGGCATTGCATGGATTATCGGACGCTGACTGGAGTAATATCCGCAGATCTTTTGAAGATTGAATCCTGGTGCAGTTCTAATCTTCTTCTGTTGAACCTTGCTAAGACTAATATTGTATCTTTTAAGTCAAACCTCCAACTTAATATTACCTTTGTCAATCTTTCTATGGAGAGCCGGTCTGAAACTAAGTTTCTTCGACTGACTATTGATGGGAGACTACATTTTGATGAACATATTATGGCACTTGACAAAAAGATCTCTTCTGGGTGTTATGCTGTTAGACTTGCTTGTAGTGAACTGGGACAGTCCATGGCAAAAACAGTATATTTCGCACTTATTGAATCTAGACTAAGATACGGTATTTGTTTCTGGGGAGCATCAAGCCAGTACTTGCTGAATTCAATTTTCCTTATTCAGAAAAGGGCTGTTAGATATTTGTGTGGCTCGACTACTAGAGACTCTTGTCGGCCTCTATTTAAAAGAGAAAATATTTTTACTTTGTACAGTCTATTTATACTAGAAACAGCATGTCTTATTTATAAACATCGGCAAGAGCTCCAATCCAGCAATGTGACCTATACAACACGGCAGAGACATAACCTACCTCTTCCTATTCCTCACTCATCCTTGGTGAAAAACTCAATTATGAAGGTATTAAATAAAGTATACAACCATATTCCGGAAAGAATCAGGGCCTGTCCCACCCTAAGATGTTTAAAAAAAAAGGTTAAGGGTCTGTTGCTTGATAGGGCTTACTATGGCTTTGATGAGTACTACAGCGATCTTTTCTGATTGTTTTTTTTTGTTTTGTTGTTTTTTTGTGTTTTTTACTTTGTAATGCCGAGTGCAATTTAAATGTATTCTGTGAATTAACAGTTTTAGCGAATTTTATGCAGTTTTAAATTCCATGACTAGATTTGTTTTGATTTTATATTCAATTTAATGTATGTATATGTATTTTTTAGATTCTTGTAATACCTACCATGCTTTGTCGAAAAGATAACATCTTATGATAATAAAGCTTATAAAAAAAAAAATAAATAAATAAAAATATATATATATATATATCAAGAGTCAAGCACATTGATCATAAATATAATTTCGTCTGTGAAAATTTAAATTCTAAAATCATGACATTAGAATATATCACTACAAAATTTTAATTGGCAGATATATTAACAAAGGGCCTTCACAGAACTCAGTTTTACTTAAACTGTGATAGAATAGGGTTACGAATCAGAGAGGGATAAGATGTTTTATTTATCCATTTCTATTTAGGATTAGAATATTAAACCAGAGAGGGTATTGTCGGCTAGTTCTGTAAAAAAATGAAGTGTTAGTTTTAAGTTTTTTAGCGTTGTTAGAATTCTTAGAATATTATCTAGTAGTGGTAATGAATGTAGTTGATACATTTTCATTTTAAAATGTAAAATTTCTATTTCATGTATTTTTTAAGTATGATTTGTCAGCTTTTATTTGTTTTGCTTTTTTAATTGCAGAACTCAAGAAAAGCATTAAAATGCTCTTCTTGATATCTGGCAATCTGGCCATTAGTTGTAATAGATGGCGCTACTAGTATTAAAAAAAAATGTTTTTGTTGCAATGTGAGGTTTTTTGACAATTAAGGTGAAATCTGAGAAGTGAAAAAAGATGGCCGCTGAAAAGAGTTTGATTTATAGATTTGTTGATTGATTGATATTTTCTTTGTCTCATTTAGATATAATAAAGTTTATGCAAGTAGGCATGATAGTGTTTATTTAATGGTCATTAAAAGAAGAATTATTACAACATATTTTTTACGAGTTTTTCTTATGAAATAAATTATGTATGTGAATTTTAACAATCGATATGGTTTAGACATTTTTAGAGTGCCATAACATTAACTGACGATCCCTTTGGCGGATTAATGGTGCATGATTATTTACTTACCCAAGGCCGTTCTGAAAATAAACTCGTATCCATCTCTCAAAAAAATATCCCATATCCTACAAGCCACGTCCAAAGGCATGGCTTTGGCAAACACCGTGTATATCCAGTCGAGCAGGTATAGATCTGGAGTGAGACCGGCCCGTTCAAAGTGTCCGTACAATTTAGGCAGGTTGCTGTTGAAAACTTGATCGTACGCATTGTAATACGCGTTCATCTGCGATTGGTTAAGCGTGAAAGCCGACAGATGTAGCGGCTGGTTGAGCAAGTTGGCGAAGCAAATGAACGCGTCGCAGGCCTCCATGTTGAGGATTAAGATGGCGGCAATATATGACATGCCTTGAACGTAACCCACGTCTGGCCTAAAAATATGTAGTTAGAGTAAATAAATTGTAAAATATACCGTTGCAAATCAGATTTCTTATTCTCTAAGAAGCCTAAAAGTTATCAAGAATTATATATGTCCCTGATAAACGAAAAAAATTAACGCCAACAGAATTGTTCCATTATTCGCCTATTCACATATATAGCCTGTCAATTTGGAGTTTGAAGATTATTTGGTTAGTGTAATTAAATGTATTTAATGTCTCCAAAAATATTTCCGTTTTTCAGTTCGTCAAACACTAAATAATCCTGAACAGCGAAATCCTGTAGAATCCAAACATCTCCAACCTCCAGACTTACTATTGCCTGCAAATTACCTGAAGAGTATCAAACCAGCTATCTCATCCCAGCTACTAAAATTGTAACGGAATATATGCTTATTCCGCTACACTAAAATTTCAATTCAATTGCAAATGATTCTCGATATTTAACATTTAAGTCGCCAGTGGCATCTATTCACGAATGGGTTTATTTCGTGCGAATAACGATTTTAGGAGCGCTAGTACGCTATTTTGTACCTACGATTCGTGAATTAATTTTACTATAGATTACTATATTTAATATGGAATATTTTTATTACTTTGCGCTACGTGGCTTATAATGTTGATCACATGTTATAAATTAGCCAATAGAACATCGGCAAACATAATTTTGTCCAGATGTTTTATCTTGTGTTGAGACAATGACGGGCGAGTGCCGATTTTTTAATCTTGAAATATTTAATTCATCTTGGAATATATTTAACTAATTCTTTCATTTTTAAATACATAATTAATATTTGTTTATGATTTGCTTAGTCTTATTTGACTAAAGCAAGAATTTAGCATTTTTATATTCCACTTTTAATTGTCGTGACCTTGTGGGTAATATTACCGATTTATTGGTGAATATTTGCGTCTCTCATTAATCAAATTCATGTAATTTGAAAGAGGCTTAGTGAAAATTTGGGGAGATCGTAATTATTTTATCGTTCGGTGGTCACGCACATTTTTTACGTATTTTCCTTCAAATTGAACAGTATTATTTGAGTTAATTCTCGGAGTAAATTCTATATATTCCTGCAAAGGTAGTAAATTGAATTTTCAGTAGAATTTCTCAGAATTTTCCCTCATAGTATTGCTGGTTTTAATATTTTTTCTTTTCAGGTTCATTTAATTAAATTTTCAATTTATTTGTTACAACAAGTTTAATATAACTAAGTACCACCCTGTCTAGTCTCAGTCCTGATGTACCGACATTATTTTGCATTTATGAGAGGTTAATCTTGCGATGCGAGATAGTGATTATATTGTCTTTATCTTTAATTAAATTGAGACGCAATTGCGCTCAGTTTTCGTTTATGTGCCAAGGGCCTAAATAAAAGTAATAGTAATTACTTATCTTGAGTCATGACTCATTGTTAGAGGTTGTACCTCTATTATCAAATTTAAAATTACCTTTTATTAAAATTTTACCGAGAGTCACTGAAATTGAACGTCATTCCATTATTTTCTTTTGAATTTTATATTTTAATCATCATTTTCTTTTGAATTTCATATCTTAATCATTATTTTCCTTTGAATTTTATATTTTAAAGTAAAGAAAAGGAAATGTTGAGTAACAGTAGTTATTTATAATTTTTACTCATTGTCTGCTCAACTTAACATTATAATTTAAGTTTCTGATTATATCTGCTTTTACCAGTAAATTTTCAATTTGTAGACTGCTTCCTCATATGTTTAACATTGTCACTGATGTTCAGATGATATTTCCTTGCATATTATTTAATTAGCCATATACATTGATCTAAGACTAGTTTATTTCCTCTTTCATGTAAGTCAACACCCCCGAATTGGCGAAGAAAACATCTTGTTTGTCAAGCAGCAGATGTTTGTCCACTTGCTGTACTAAATCACTCTGAGGGAACCAATACTTTGTGAACCAAATAAGGCCTCGATAAACCCAATAGATACTAACTTGGGGACAGGCAGAAACGATTCCAGTGGAGGTCCCAATACGATCGCATGGATACAGAATAATTATACAAGCTAAGTATTAGCCAATCAGAAGATAAACATATTGTAAAGACCAATTCTTAAATTTCCTTTTAATCTTTGACATTAACTTTAATTTTCGTTACTAAGTCAATTTAGTTATCAGATAAACTCCATTTTAAATAATTTCATCAATTATATTTGTAACTTAATAGAAGAATATCTCACTAACTGAGAGTAACAAGCAGCAAGTCCAAAGAGACGGTAAACTTTCGGTCAAGAGACCAGTACTGAGTGGTGTGTCTCCAAGCTTCATCTTGGGCCCCCTTCTGTTCCTCATCTATATTTCCAACCTTCCCCAAGACATAACGTATGCAACCAGTCATCTTGCTGACAACAATAAGCTCTTTGTTGATTCTTCCCACCAACCTGGAGACCTAACAAACGACCTCGTCAAATCCGAGAAATGGACTGGTGATTGGTTGTTGATACGTCTGAACACTGATAAGTGCCCGGCGCTCTCGAGCTGAGATACTTTTTCAGTGGGCTTCATATTATATCAAAGATGCAGGCCTGCGTGAGAAAGTGCAGCGTCGTGCAACCAAACTTCTCAACGGCCTTCGACGCCTGCCCTATGCAGAATATCCCAGAAGACTCAAGTTAACCCCACTTAGTGACCAAGGGAGGGGACCTAATTGTAACCTTTAAGACTTTACAGAATCACGACTCAGAAAGGTGCAAAAACCTGTCGAGAAAAAACTTTCTTACAAACCGGGTGGTGCGTGAATGGAATAATCTTCCCCAGGAAGGAGTGGCTGATTTAGTGTCAGCAAGAACAAACTAGGCAACCTTGGATCCAAAGAACTACACTACATTAAATGCACACATTTTTGTGTTTCCTTCCATTCCACTTAGACCTTGCTTTGTTATATTACATAACTTTGGTAGCAATAAATGATAATTGATGATGATCATGATGATGTCGTTCGATAATCAGTCCAACTCATCCACCATGCCCCGGCTACCAAGCTGACTAATAATGATAATAAATATTCCTATGCATACTATTCATTACCACTTTCACAAGTAATAACAAGTAGGTACATTACAGTAAGCACTTAAAATATGTTTTAGATGGTTCTTAATAATAACAGCCAAACTGACCAAACCAAAAAACATATAAACGGTAAAGATATGAAAAATGAAACATCAATCGGTCGTATTCATAAACTGTTGGCTTAATAGAGGCTAAAAGAATAACCAAATCATAGACAATATAGTAAAAATATGCGTTTCGTTTACCTAAAACAAACATAGGCCGCCAATAGAGAATGTAGAACATCGGAGTAGGGTCCTCCTTGTTGAAATATACAAAGATTAGGAAACGTTCTGGAAATATCTAGTTCTATAACATCCATACTGCTCTCCTAAAATATGAAACAAGAGATATAATATACAGTTAGAGGACTGACAATATTACAGCAACCAAGAAATTTAAATCACGTTTTAGCTTAAAATATATACATTAAAGAATGAAAACCATTCCTATTATTATTATTTCACTAATTCGAATTGCAAGCATATTTTAAGCTCGCAAATATAGTTTTTTTATATTTTGGCAATATTATATGCGGTCATTCAAATCAATCACTTGTGAGTGGTCGTCGCAAAAAACTACGGTCAAATTCTAACATTTTTTACTTACCTGATCATTCTCATATTCACACGGTGGCGGTTCGGGACTGTTTAGTCGATTTTGCGCTCTCGTCAAACAAATTTCGAACAATTGCGTAGTTATGTTCAGTTCATTACCTATGGCCAATCGCCACACCTTGCCTCTTACACTTGATGGTAAACCTTGCCACCAGAGGTCTTGAGTCTTTTTATTTTTCTCCCTAAAAAAAATGGTGAAAATTTTGAAACGCGCGTGTCGGACCAATGTCTCCTACAACTACTGGCTAATATTAAAATTGCAGTAACGTCATCACATTTATTCAAATGCTTTTGCCATAAGAATAGCACTGAAAGGTATTGAGGAAGCCCAGTAAAAATATTGATTATTCTATCGCGTGTGACGTTGGTTGTCACGCTGGACGACTGGAATTCAAATCTCCAACTGGCCGTCTTCGATGTATTGTGTATCCCAGGGATATTAAATCCTTGGTGTATCCAGTGTTGCCAGATTGGGCGCTCTTTATTGCAATTTGGGTTACTTCTCACTACAGTTTGCGACAAACTGCTTTTCAAAGAAACGATTACGATTTAAAAAAAAAATTAATGCTGCAACCCTTAAAATACTTGTTTAGGATTACTGGTTTTTTTTATTTCAATTGTTTTCTATAAATATTTAGTTCCATTTAAAAACATATATATATTTTTTTAATTTCACTATAAACGAGATCTCCTGTCTAAGACTATAAGCTCTGCTTTGAAAAATATCCTCTCACCAGATACGAATGTTGCTACAACAGAGAAGTATTTGTTGCAAGGCAAGCTAGTCTTGGATAAATTAACAATTACGTAATACCCTGTTTTCCACCACTGAAGCACATATTCTTTGAGAATAAGGTTAGGGTTCCTAACTCTTCTTCTTACTTCTTCTTTATCTTTTAAATGCAATTGTGTTTATCAAATGTCATTCAACAACTGCTGTAAAAATTTAAGCCCAACTAAATATATGTTAAATAGGTTTACATCCCAAATAATGCATGAAACTACCTCTACCGAGCCAGCCGAGTCAAATCCTGATGGTCAGGACGAAGCAGTTCTGCAAATTCGTAACAATATAAGTTTCTAAACATATAAATTAAAAAGATTTATTGTTATTTTGGTATAAATATATTTTTATAGTTGAGATAGAGGATATGGTAGTTATGTATAAAAATATATTTAATGTGGTTGGACGATTTTCCAATTTCTACATTTACGACAAATGCGATTTTGGACAACAAATAAGCAACAAGGGTGGGGACACGATTTTTAAAAATTTGGCAACATTAATATGACAATTGACGATAATGACTACCGTCATTACCTTATTTTCTTACATTTTTCCGAAAAATTCGAGCCAATTTATGTGGTTTTGAGTGGGTGAAAATTCTTTCAAATATTTCATTGTATATTTAGGTATACAATTTATGTATACCGTGTGAGGTTGCTAGTACCTCATCGGTGGCGGATAGGGGAATGCCCCCCAGATATGGGTGGTACCGGAGAAATGAAATACCCGGGGCGGACCAAAACTAGCACGTTCTTGCACCTCTGTCTTCAGAGAAGCGGCTGCAAACTGCGTCTGTTTTCCAGGTTAGGAACGGCTGATAACGACATCTTCCAACCCGGCTAGCCAGCGTAGAAGATAACGGCTATCCCAACCCACAAATGGCGAATTTTAAAACATACAGGACAGTACCCCAGGTGGGTAGGACCCATGGTTCCAAATCCCACACCGAATGCTAAAGGATTCTGGGGAAGGCAAAAATTCGCAGTCATCAAAACCTCCAACCACTACAACATTGTTTATAGCCCCACTAAACATAAGAACAATGCAGTCAAGTGATCGATTAACAGAACTGGAAGAAGAACTATCACACATAAAATGGGACATATTAGGCCTTAGCGAAACTAGAAGGCCGGAGCAACAAACATGCACTGTGCTAAGGTCAGGACACATCCTTTACCTAAACAATACAGAATCCAACACACACTTAGGCGGCGTAGCTCTTCTGGTTAACAAGAAAATAAAAGACCAAATCCTGAAAATGAACTCAATATCAGACAGGGTCATCTACTACATAATTCTGAAAATATCCAAAAGATACAACTTACAAATTATTCAAACATATGCTCCAAGCAGCAACGCACCGGACAGCGAAATAGATCAACTATAAGAAGATATTCCTGGCTAGAAGAACGGGAAATGCCCATTTTTACATGATCATAGGTGGCTTTAACGCTTAGTTAGGAAACAGAAATATAGATAACGTTCATAAGAGGAAGCTTTGGACTTGGCACGATTAATGAAAGGGGAGAAACCCTGACAAACTATCTCCAAAACGAAAACTTATATTGTATGAACACCTTTTTCAAAAAACCAGAGAGTCGTAGATGGACCAATAGAAAGTATATTGTTTCCGATGTGAGTGACTTGGGTAGCGACCACAGACTCGTTCGAGCAAAGGTTAACATGAACATTAGAAAAGAAAGAAATAAACTAATACAACCAAAGCTTTTTCCAACATTAAAGGAACTAAAACAAAACGAAAGCAAATATCAGGAGGACCTAAAGGAGAAACTCTCACCAACGAACATATTTACCAAAATGGGGATAGATGAAATAGAAAGTAAAATTCGAAACGATATTAAAACTGCGACAAAGAAGATCTGCACCATTAGGAAGAAAGGAAACAACAAAATATCACAACAAACCAAAGACATGATGAGAGAACGAAGAAACATGAGAAAAGGAACTCCAGAACATAAGCAAATAAGCAAACAAATCAAGAAAAAAAGTGAGATATGACATCAGGAAATACAATACAGAACTCATAAATACGGTAATAGAAAATAACAAAAACCTGAACTGAACTGAACTCAATAGGTAAAACAAATATACACCAACTGAAGGATAATCACGGTGAAGTGAAGAACGGAAAAAAACGAGATGGTCCAAATTGTGGAAGCCTTCTACACTAAACTTTACTCCTCAACTATTCCAGCAACAAGTAATACCACGTCCATCATCATGAATGTAGGTTCGGAGGAGATCCCAGACATTACAATAGATGAGGTCAAAGACGCCTTGGCCCAAATGAAGAGAGGTCGTGCTCCTGGTGAGGATGGAATAACCCAGAAATGATACAACTTGAGGGATCTACAACTCTACAATCAATAAGTATTTTGATGAATAAATGTCTACAAAACAGTAAGATCACAGACAACTGGCGGAACGCTCAAGTTATCCTTTGATACAAAAAAGGCGACAAATTAAACATCGAAAATTATCGCACAATAAGCCTCTTACCACACCTATATAAATTACTCACTAAGATTATCACAAATAGACTTACAAACAAATTCGATGCTTACCAGTCGCCAGAGCAGGCAGGATTCCGCAAAGGCTATAGCACCATTAAACAAATACATAATTTCAAAATATTAATTGAAAAATGTACCGAATACGTTAAAATTCAGCTAGCATTCGTCGACTATAGCAAGGCATCAGTATCAGTATCAGTATGGAAGGGGTGGCCCCTAGCGGGCCTTGCACTTAGGCCACCAATTGGACCCGTTGTGCCCCCAGCCCGCATTAGAGAACCTCCAGGATGCCGGTCCTCCTTAAGAAAGCCCGCATCTCCTTCAGACTAACACGACGCACTGAATCTGGCTCGATCGACGTCACGCCAAAGATTCTGAATCTTGCCCACGCAAAAGCGGGGCATTCCGTAAGTAGATGGTATGGAGTCTCGTCGTCCTCCATGCACCATCTACACTCCGCCTCCTCTGCAATTCTTAGCAGGGTCAGGTGCCGTCTAAGCCTACAGTGCCCCGTGTAGAATCCTACCAGGGCCCTGCACTCCTTCCTAGGTAGACACAACAGCCCCTTGGCGAGACTCTTCGCAGGCCCATGTATCATGAGCCTCGTCTGTCTCATCCCCGGAGCCGTCCGCCATACCTCCTCCGCCCGACTCTCCATCCAGGTCTCCAAAGCTCCTTCGCGGATACACTGGGCGATCCCCACACAGGAGTCAGGCCCCATGTATCCGCGTGCGAAGCCTTCTCTGGCTAAGGCGTCAGCTGTCTCATTTCCCGGTACACCCGAGTGTCCCGGTACCCAGACCAGCGTAACCTTTTTTCGCTTTGCAAGTTCAATCAGCCAGCTTCGACACTCCCTTACCAACAGAGAGCGCGTACGGACCGACTTCAGCGCCATGAATGCGGCCTTGCTGTCAGAGCAGAAGAAAATCCTCCTGCCACCGACATTGAGCCTTAACGACTCCCAGACCCCCATCATGATCGCAAAAATTTCCGCTTGGAAAACCGTAGTGTGCTCGCCAAGTGAGGCGTATAATTCCCGCCCCAGAGCCTCACAGTACGCACCTGCTCCGGACAGTGTTCCCATTCTGGACCCGTCTGTGAACCAGACTAGCCCATCCCAGGTTCCCATCCTTCCCTCCGTCCAGTCCTCCTTTGTAGAGAAGAGGAAGTTTAGCCCCTCGGGGAAGCCTATCTCAGGAACCATCGCGTCACCTGACATACCCAGGATGGCTAGGTCCCCAGACAGGCCTCGCCATAGACCACAATGGCCCCAGCAGGAGCCATTGTCCCTCCACATCCCCACGTCAGCCAATCTCATGGCCGCCCTGGCTGCCTCGTGCCTCACCCGGTCCGTCAACGGGGGCAACCCCACCAGCACCTTCTGGGCCCTTGTGGGTGCCGTCCTCATAGCCCCGGTGATGCAGAGGCATGCAAGTCGCTGTAATTTGTCCAGCACTAGTCTGGACGCCATTTTCATGGATCCTGGCCACCAAACAACCGATCCGTGCATGAGCATCGGAGCGATCATCGTCCTGTATATCCATAGCATAGTTTTCGGCCCAAGTCCCAGGTCCCTCCCAGCGCCCTACGGCAAGCCCACAGGGCACTGAGCGCCGCCGCGGTCTTGAGCCGAATGTGTTCCTGAAAGGTCAGTTTGGAGTCCAACCAGACACCCAGATACTTGACGCATTTCTTCGCCACAAGAGGGGTCCCTTCCAACGCGATATTGGGAGAGACCTCCTTTCTTTTTCTGGTAAAGATGACCATCTCTACCTTGCTGGGATTCGCTCTGAGTTCGTTATCCCTACACCACTGTGAGAACCTTGTCAGTGCTTCCTCCAGAAGCCTCTGCAATATTCCCACCTCGGTACCTTGTGCCATAATCACGACGTCGTCTGCATAGGCCTGTGCATAGACCCCATGCTCTACTCTCAGGATACGTAGGTTCTCGTCCACCACTAGGCACCACAGGAGGGGGGACAGAACCCCCCCTGAGGACATCCCCGCGATGACTCAACCCTAACCACCTCATCTTCCAGTCTAGCCTCGACCCTCCGCCCAGTGAGCATGAAGCGGATCCAGCTCGTTATGACCGGACCCACCCCCGTTCGCTCCACCGATCGGCAGATCGAGCCCACGGCTGTGTTATTGAAGGCTCCTTCAATATCCGCAAACACGCACACCGATAGCCGTCCGCGTCCCAGCCCCTCCTCCAGCCTGGATACCAGGTGGTGAAGAGCCGAGTCCACCGACCTGCCCGTTCGATATGCGTGCTGTTCCGGACTCAGAGGGGCTCTTAGAGCCACCCACTCCCTAAGGTATCGGTCCACCAGCCTCTCTAGTGTCTTCATCAAGAAGCTGGTGAGACAAATAGGTCGATACGATTTCGTATCGGTATAGTCGTTCCTTCCCGCTTTGGGAATGAACACCACTCTGCTTTGCCTCCAGGGCTCCGGCACGTACCCGTGTGCGATAGAAGCCCTGAAAAGGTCCATTAGCGGCGTGCTAAGAAGTCCTCCGTCACGCTGCAACAGCGCTGGAAAGACCCCATCCTCACCTGCCGCCTTAAACGGGGCGAAGGTCTCGATCGCCCACCTTAGCCTATTGTAGGTGACCATCTTTTTGGCAGTGCCATAGTCAGCTCTAATGCTGAACCCGGCCCCGCCATCACCTCCCCGGCCCATGGCTGTTGAGCCTGGGAAGTGTGTGGTCAGTAGCTGGTGCAGAGTATCCGCCGGTGACGACGTATAGCCTCCACCTGGCTTACGGACACTGCCCAATTTGATAATGTCATTTTGGTTTCTTCTTCTTAGGCTGATGATAATAAATAGCAACGTGGCGGGCGGTTTAAAACTAAAAATTGTTTCGGTACACAGTACGTTCATCGGATGACGAGTAATTTAAACTAGTTACTAGACTAAAGTGCTGAAATATATTGGTACTTGTTATGGTCGTAAAATGGCCGGTTCGATCTAAGGGTTTAAGAGGGGAGAATTGTTAAGGTCAAGATGATTGTTCAAAAGTAAATCTGTCTTTTTAAGTTTAGTAATTTCTATTGTTTCTAATAAATTGAGCTTTTTACTTTTATTATGAATATGCAAAATATTAAAATTTTCGTTAAAAGAATGACTATTTTCTATCAAATGATTACTGTAATTTGAATCAGTTTTTGTGTTTAGGAAAGATTTTTTATGTTCTAAAATTCGCTGTTTGAAAGTTCTACCTGTTTGACCTATATATATTTTTGGGCAAGATCCACATATTAATTTATATACTCCCGACTTAAACATTTTAGATGTTTTTGATTTATTATTTTTAACTATTGATCCTAGAGTATTTGTTCACTTAAAAGCGATATTCCGATTTAACCCATTAGGGACTGAGTTTTTCAACTTTCAAACTTTGATTGGATTTTATGTTTTTCTAGTTAATAAAGAGTTCAAATATTATAAAATATGGTTTTTTGAAATTTAAACTTTCCTTTATGGATAGTATGACCTGTACCATATATGGTACGCTAGTCCTTTGAGATACAAAATAAAACGATGATATTGCACAGAAACGAAGAAATGTATTTATTAAAAATTAAAAAATAAATAAACATAAATCTAGTTTTCTTTATGGTAATCACCAAGACAATTAATACAGAGTCCCACGTCACACTTGCGACCTTGTGTTCTTACAGCGCTTGAGGGCATGTGGCTTCCGGTACAACGTCTTCGCTTGTTATTAGGTACGTATGCAATGAAGTGATCGACACGGTCATATCTAATATCAGGCGTTACCCTACTATTTGCAAAACTTGTAGAAGGTCGTCCACCGGATTTTGG
>MU188365.1:4106-60100 GCA_016904865.1 Pissodes strobi
ATATTATCGATATATTGAATAGTAATTTCTGAAATTGTGATATATTGGTATAGATATCACAAATATATTTTTGGGTGGTCAGTATTATTGTGGCTCTAAGTAGAGATGGATACTATATCGATATATTTAATATTAATGTACGTGTTAAAAATATCGATATTTCATATATCGGAATATCAAATACGCATTTTTGTTTTTTTAGTATTATTGGGGTTTTAAGTAGATCGATATGTGAATAGTAATTTATGAAATTGTGATATATTGGTATAGATATCGATATATTCATATATATCGAACCATCAAATATTTTTTTGGTTTCTCAGTATTGTTGTAGTTCTAAGTAGAGATGGGTACTATTATCGATACATTGAATAGTAATGTCAGTTTTAATTCTGATGTATTGGTATAAATGTCAATATATTTATATATCGGAATATCGACCATTCGAATATTGTTTTTGGTTCCTCAATATTATTGTCACTTTAAGTAGAGATGGGCATTAGTATCGATATGTTGAATAGTAATGTACACATATTGCCAAAAATATCGATATAGTTAAATTACATTCAGATTCATATAGCGGATATCAAAACTTCAAATATACATTTTCGTTTTCTCAGTATTATTATTATTATGGTTTAGGTAGACATTATTGATATATTGAAGTAATATTTATTTTGAAAAATATCGATATGTTGCAATTTTGGATACAGTAGACATCGATATATTTATATATCGAAATATACAACCTTTAAATATGTTTTACCTTCTCAATATTATTGTGGTTTTAAGTAGAGATGAATAATACTATCGATATATTGACTAGTAATTTAGGTTTTAAAAAATCGATATATTAAAATTTGGATATATTGGTATAGATGTCGATATAATATGTATCGGAATATCAAACCTTAAATATATTTTTGGTTTTTCCCAGTATTATAGCCGTTTTCGAGGAAACCGCTAAATATCTATAACATCCGAGCGTGACGTGACGCGTGACGGCTCAGTCTTGCTCACGAGCCAGGATTTCTAAAAATAATAAAAGGGCCAACATGTATGTACAGTCGCTGACAACAGACAAAACTAGTTTTTCCAAATTTATGTCATTCGTGCCTGTACCTAGAAATATATCATTTCCAAATAAACCCGGATATTTTCAGAAACGTGCCGTCGTGTTTACGTTACTTTTCATCGTAAACAAAAGATAACGAAATATTAAATACCGTAAAAACATTGCATGGACTATACAATCGATATTACATCAACTCATGTTCTGATAGATAACAAAAGACAATATAAATATATTATATTTTCCTCCAATGACGTACAGGGCCAATCACAATGATTGCCAACTCTGAATGCGACTATTAAGGAATCATGATAAATATTATTTAAATTGGATTTTCCCCAGAAATTGATAGTAAAAAGGTATCGTATCATATAAACAGCGTTGCCAGACCTATATCATTTTCTATTTTCTCCCATTTTTAGCATTAAATTTGTTGTTGATACTTATTTTTAAGACTTTAATAACCCAATTAAACTAATCAATAAAGTAATAGTAACACATCCCTATACATTTTGATATTTGTATATTATGAGTTGCCTAACTTGCCTATAGGAAAGGGTACCTGAGCCTGTAAACGGAGTAAAAATGAAAATATTGTAAATTATTGACGATCTAGGATCTAAACACATGTCGATGTCTCAGCTCTCAGCACTACTACTAATGGTCACTAACTAGGTTAAAACTGTATCCCAGAAAATCTTTTTACGAAATTAAAGGCAATTTTTAACTGAATCTGGCAACACTGCATCTAGTCACCAGTGGCATGCCAAACATGATTTTTAAATAATTAAATTTCATAGCAGGTCTAAGTTCAGACTTCGAAATATTGATTTTAGATTCAAATTTTTGGTGTATTCCGCATTCTTGGACATTAGAACGCAAAGAACCGTTAGGGTTATAGCAGTGACCAGGACCCAGAAACGAAAAACCCCCCTTCCAAATGTATGGTGCAAGTTCTGGTATAAGACCGAGCGTCGAGACTTTCAAACCGAAACTGTCGAGGGTAAACCGACGGTTAGTAGCTAATTGTTCGTAATATCCCCTGTTAGGCAACTTTTGTGTTTCGTTTTAGATCATAAAAGAGAATTGGGGTCTCCCTTACAGTGCCTACTATGTAGCATGTCCTTGCGATAAAGACGATCGAGTTCCAGACGCGGTTAGTTTGGTATCGACCCCCGATCAAACGCCCGAAAATCTACTGAAAGTTCTGGTGAATTATGACGCTAAAAACAATTGGGACCCGGCCGAATCGTCACCGCTCGTAGTCAATATGGCAGTGTGCGTTAAACCATTACATTATGACTATAATAGGGTAAGCATACTAAAGGTGTATTATCGTACACATGTTCTATATTGTTGTGGGGGTTCACTCCTTTATTGAAAACTTCAATCTAAGGCCAAGCGTAAGTTGCACAAATGCTAAAGAAGCTGAAAAACCTAAAACGCTTAAGCATTTCAGGCGAAGGGGCCGAAAATTAATTGAAATTTTCAAAAAATCTCAAGTGGAATAACATAACAATTTATCTCACAAATCGATATTTTCGTTAACCAATCAAAGTCCAGGGGCTAACTCTTGAGTCATTGGAATAGCTTCCAGTTTGAAAATTTCGAGTTTTTCCGGATATCTTCGGAAAAACTCGGAATTTTATAACTTTCAAAACGGCAATGTATCTCTGACGGTTTTCGAGATCCCCATACATAGACTGTAGGTTTCAAATTTTGTTCAGTTTATTAAAATATTGTTCTATAGTGGTTACCATGGAAACGTTCTATTACGGATATGATCAATATAAAGCGCTCAAAAATTGAATAATTCAGCTTCATCATTTTTAAGGGCTCATGCTAATCCAGGTTATTTAATCCAAAAAAACAGAACATAAATATTTAAAATTTCTTTATACAGGGTGTCCCAGAGTGATTTGAGAAACAATTGCATGGCGGATAGGAAATGTGTTGCTTAAATAAAATAGAAATTAATTTCGTTTGTTTCAAAATTTGTGCAGTTTATTTAAATATTGTTCTATAGCGGTTCCCATGGTAACGTTCTATTACGGATGTGATCGATATAAAGCGCTCAAAAATTGAATGTTTTAAAATTTTTATAAAAGATTGGAAACATGTTTGTTTAAGTAAAGCGCATTCAGCCCAAACATATTCAGTTCAGAATTTCGATTTAAAGGTAAAAAAACGAAGGTTTTTTTTCGGGAAAAGTATTTTGTCATATGAAGAAGCTGAAAATCGGAAGATGCATTGTATTCTTCAAATCTGTGATTGGTTTCATCGAATGCAACACTCCGTATGTATCGTTTTTAGGTCATAGAACTACTAGAATTCATCGAGCTACATCGGTTAATGGGCGTAGACCATTTTTATCTATATAACCACACGGTAGGTCCTCAAGTCAGCTGCTTGTTAGAGAAGTACCAGAATGAAGGAATAGTTACGGTTTTGTCGTGGCAACTTCCCGTGGAATCGCAGAAGGAAATTCGAACCGAAGGAATATTCGCGTCGCTCAACGATTGCTTGTACAGGACGATGCACAAATATTCCCATTCGATTTTTATCGATTTCGACGAATTCATTATTCCGACGAATAATTATAGCTACAGGCAGTTGTTCGAGTAAGTATGCACGTTCGCTTGAAGCTCATTGAATTATTGTACATAGTTCCAGCTTTTTTGAGCCACCCTATATAGTAAATGGTTATTAATTACAATAGGCCATTAACAGACAAACAACTTTTATACGCAACTTTTCGATCTAAATTGAATGATTTGGCAGATAATAGGGGGTCTTCACATGGTCGACTAACTCTGTAAATATATACAGCATCTTGGAAACGGCCCATTATTTCATAAAGGGTGCAAGCTTGATGAAACATTTTCAGAAGAAAGTTTTGATAATGTTATAATTCAAAGATAAAATCAAATACGCAGGGTTGGCCAAAGGGACTTTGAATTCTGCCAAACCTTTATTAGTTATTATATTTCAGTTCTTTGGACAAATTGCACGATATAAAACATAGAAGCGCCTTTTCCTTCAGAAACGCTTTCTTCTACCGCCAATGGCCCGACGACCAGGACGTCAACTCGTTTAACGACCCTATCGCGGAAAATTTGGTAGTTCTGCGAAAAACTACTAGAAAGACTGAACTTCACAAGCACCGAACGAGATCGAAAGTAATTGTGAGACCCGAGCTGATAAACATGGTGGGAAATCATTTTGTTTGGGAGTATTACCGTAAGAAGGAGTTTGGTAAGTGTCTCATTTGTTAGATGTTAGATGTTATAAAAGAAATATTGTTGCAGGTAATATGGAGGTTGATCCGAAAGACGCTTTTATGCACCACTATAGAACCTGCGAATTTGGTGGCGATGACTGTGTCACCCAGCCGTCGACAGTGGATAAAACCGCCTACCGATACAAAGATGAGCTTATAATGGCTGTGAAAACTCGATACAACGAATATTTGACTGAGTGCAAATTAGACAGCATCAGCGATTTAGGAAGATTTAGTAACACAAGTTCAATAGTCTAACCGAAAGATGACTATGACAAAAACTTTATCCCTAAAACGTTTTTAAGCTTCAAAACCGAACTTTTGTGCCTTGAAATATTACTTTTATATGTGACTTCTGCCGTCCCAAGGGTGAACTGAAAAGGCCGAAGCCGAGAGCGAATTCTCAATTTTTTTTAGATGCTCTCAAGGGGTAATTTGAAACTATTATTGTTACGCCACTGGATTTTAATAAGTGAGGTATCTCTTATAGCGCTGCGAATTCAGTTTAGAATCGTCTCTATAATACCCTTGAACTTCTGTAAATCTGCGTCGTAATATTTCGATATACTGGAGCTGGTCCAAAAGTAGAACGTGCGACTTTCGGGTAAAAGGGCCTAACTCTTTTACCCGCTATTTGAAGCCCTACAGAGTTTGGCTACCAGATTCCCTGAGTTGGGGGAAACGCAAACTTTACAACATCCCAAAAATGTGAATAAAAGTATATTTTGTCATTGATTTTAGGTTAAGTATGTGGTACCTATTAAGAGTAGACCGTGAGTGCTTGGGGCTTCACTTGACTGAGTCAGTGTCAGTATTTATGGTCTCAAAGTCAAAACGGTGGTTTTTTTTTAATACCCCCCCCCCCCCTCCTTTTTTTTCGATTTACAGGGGTAAAAGCAAAAATAATATGAATTGGTATGGCATCTATATTGATTGAGCTACTACCTACCCCAATGATATATTTATATTAATAAATATATGTGTACTTTGATGTTGATGTCGATCGGTTGCAGTCGATTATAATATAATAAAGGGTGTTTACCAAGACCAAATATTCAAAATTATTCCACAAGTGATTCTAAACGTTAAAACCGACAGGGGAAGAAATCGTTGCTCCATTTCGGGAGTGTACATTTATTTTGTTATGTAATTAATTACTGGCTGTATCTAATGTAATTTAGAAAATATATGTATTTTTATTAATCGATACATTTTTTCCCCCATTTGAAGATATTTGGATCAATTATGTATTTAAAATAAAGACAAGATTGTTCTTCACCCATTTCATAGCGAATTCATCGAACAGGAAAGCGAGGGCATTAAGACAAAGAACACACGGTTTTGTGGCATCGCTTGGTGTAATGTGTAACGATAGTTAATTTATTTAATTTAATTAAGCAGGAGATTAGGGTGTGGATTGGATTGTGTCCTTTGTCAACTAAAATTTTTTTGGGGCGCCAGAACTCCTTGATTTCAACATAAAATATTGGGATTTCTACTGGAACCTGCTTCTCAGTGTCGTCTCCCCCTACAGGTCTGGCACAGTGACGTGAACGATGGTGGTTTTCCAACAGTATTCACATGCAAAAAATAATAATAATCTAGTCTTAGACCAATGTATATCGCTAATAAAAATTATTCAGGGAAATATCCTGTGGATCTCAGTTGGACTATTACAATTGGAGGAAGTAATCAACAATTTGAAAATTTACTGGTTACAGGTTACAGAAAGTATAATCGAAAACTTAAATTATGAATTTAAGTTGAGCAAATATTATAAATACCTACTGTTACTCAAGATATTCCTCCTCTTTACTTTAAGACATGAAATTCAATAGAAAATTATGAAACTTGTTTTAAACAGTGGCTCTCGGCAAATTTAAATAAACGATAACTTGATTTTTATGATAAATTGAAAAATCGAGGTACAACCTCTCTATAGACGAGTCTTATTATAACTCTAAATAAGTAATTTCTATTACTTTTTTTTATGGCCCTTGGCACATAAAGGATAATTGAGAAATAGAAAAATAGAGGTACAACCTCTCTTAAAACGAGTCTTATGACTCCAAATAAGTAATTTCTATTACTTAATTAAAGATAAAAACTAGGTAATTCCTATCTCGCATTGAAATATGAATTAGGATAAAGATAAAGAAAACACCAGGTAAATTTACACATGTGAGTTTAACCCCTCATTAATTAGTAGTTTATATCTTCCGTATGATAACGCGCAACTTCCCCCAACGGAAGAATTAATAAGGTTAATAGAATACAGTAAAGACAGGTTTTCCACTAATCGTGGGGTGTGATGCAAACGCGCATAATATAGTTTGGGGCAGCACTAACACTAACGCGAGAGGTACGGCTCTATTAGAGTATTTCGTATCGGAAAACCTTGAAGTAGCTAACGTAAATGCGGAACCAACTTTTGTGAATCGGCTTCGTCAGGAGGTTATCGATATTACAGTGGTAACTCGAGCATTTGCGGAAAAGGTAGTCAATTGGAGGGTAAGTAGGGACATAACTATGTCCGATCATAGAATGATCCGATTTGAAATTAAATCGGATAAGATGGAGAAGCCACTAAAAAGAATTCCGAGGGCAACAGACTGGAACAAATTTAGGGAAAGTCTGGTAATGTCCATGGGAACTTTAGGGCAGGCTATTTCATCAAAACAAGAACTAAAAATTGAGGTGGTAAAGCTAAACAGTGTAATCGTCGACTCCTATGAACAAGCGTGCCCACTTAAGAAAGCGAGCGCCAAGAGGCTGCCTTGGTGGAGTGATACTCTGGACCGTCTTAAAAAAGACGTGAGAAGATCACACCACCACGCTTTCAGGGGAGGGCGGCAGGAGCTCTGGGATGTGTATCTGGAAGCCAGAAGGAAATTTAAAATCGAGGTCCGACGCAGCAAAAGAGACAGCTGGAGGAAATTCTGTGGAGAGATGAAGTCTCTCTCGGACTCAGCGCGTCTGCTTAAGCTGCTGGGCTCAGAAAGACAAAAAGAGATTGGCTCTCTGAAAACAGGCGAACAATGGACGGCGAACAGAGAGGAAGCGATAGAGCTTTTCCTAAAAACCCACTTCCCCGGAGAGGTACAGACTACCAACTGGGACGAAGAACCAGAGCCAGAGATGGACTGGAACCTTGCCCGCAGTGTGGTGACTGAAGAATCCATAACTTGGGCAGTGGGGGAGTTCAGTCCATATAAGGCAGGAATGCCGGATGGAATTATACCCATGATGCTACAGGCGGGCCTTGGCACGTTACTCCCTTTCTTAAAGAGAGTATTCGATGCCAGCATAGCACTAGGGTACGTTCCACAAGTTTGGAGAGCAGCGGATGTCGTCTTCATCCCCAAGGCAGGGAAGATAGACTATTAATTCCCATCCCAAGTCATTTAGGCCTATAAGTCTAACTTAATTTTTAATGAAGACAATGGAAAAAATCATTGACAGGTTCATCATGGAAGAGATCTTAACTGATTCTCCTCTACATGATAATCAGCACGCCTACAGAAGGGGGAAGTCGACTGAAACGGCTCTCCATTCTGTAGTTACAAGGGATGAAAAGGCAATAGAAAACAAAGAAATGGCGCTGGCGCTCTTCTTTGACGTAGAAGGAGCTTTCGATAAGGCTAAAACGAAAACTATCTGTCAAGCCCTCCAGGCCAAGAGAACACCAGTTCATTTGGTCAAGTGGGTAAAAACGGCACTGGAAGACCGAAAGATCAGCGCCACGCTGGGAGAAGTTCGCGTCGAAACCGGGGTAAGAGGGGGTTGCCCACAAGGCAGCTGCCTCTCGCCACATTTGTGGTGCCTGGTGATGGACAGCCTCCTGAGAAGGTTAAATCTTGAGGGATTCTACGCACAAGCATATGTTGACGACGGGCTAGTAATGGTCACGGGCAAGTTCGTGAGAACGGTCTGCGAGCGTATGCAGGTGGCGTGTCGGATAGTTCAAGGTTGGTGTGAGGAGAATGGTCTCTCAATAAACCCAGGGAAGACCGAACTCATTCTCTTCACAAGGAAACGAAATCTAACAGGTTTTATACATCCCATACTCTACCAGACGAGACTGAGCCTAAGTCAACAAGTCAAATATTTGGGAGTTATTTTAGACAGTAAATTAACGTGGAAGGCACACGTTGAACAGGTGGTGAATAAGACAACCGCGATTATGTGGCAACTAAGGAGAACGGTAGGTAGGAAGTGGGGTTTAAAACCTTACATCATCCAGTGGCTGTACACTGCTGTGATAAGACCGAGGTTTTCTACGGATCCGTGGTCTGGTGGCCAGCGGTGGCCAGAGCCACTAATGCCCAGAAACTGGCCAGACTGCAAAGGCTGGCTTGTTTGGGTATTACCGGAGCGTTGAGAACCACTCCCGGAGCAGCACTGAACATCATCCTGGGGCTGCCGGACCTCCCGATCTGGATTGAGAGAGAGGCAATGGCGGCTCACAAAAGGATGATCGACAGTGGCCTATGGCGAACGGACTACACAGGGAAAGGCCATACGACTATTGCCGCCAAAATGAGTAGGGATCTACCCATCATTGCGACCAAAGGCAATATTCCAGATGGCAGATTAAGACTGAGAAGGAATTTCCAAGTGGAATTTCCGTCAAGGGAAGAGTGGCTGTCAGGCCAGGTACGTACGCCGAGCGGCGCACACGCATGGTACACTGACGGCTCATGGATGGCTAATACACAGTCATCCGGAGTCGGTGTATACCTAGACAACACTAAATCAGGAGAAAGCACTTCGCTGGGGAGATATGCCACTGTTTTCTAGGCGGAGGTGTTTGCTATTTTGGAAGTAGCAACCAAGGCAGAAGTAACAGAAGGTGTAGAGAGTATATATATTTACTCGGACAGTCAAGCCGCTCTAAGGGCGATCCAAAAATCCAGGGCAAGCTGTAAGCTAGTTCATGAATGTAGAGACGCCCTAGACAGATTGGCTGTGCACAAGGAAGTAAGACTCAGATGGGTTCCAGGGCACAGTGGCATCGAGGGCAACGAACGGGCCGATGAATTGGCCAGACAAGGCTCAATGAGCCACCTCGTCGGTCCATAACCTGATCTGGGCTTAAGTAAAAGGCAAATCTCTCAGGAACCAAATAACTGGGCCTGGAACAAGACAAAGCACAATTGGAGAGGAAAAGAAGGATGCAGACAAGCCAAGGAAATGATTCTAAATCCTGACGGATCCAGAGCAAGGCGACTGCTAAAAAAGAGCCGAGAGGACATCAGGAACTTGGTAGGTACTCTGACTGGGCATGGAAGCCTAAACAGACATCTGCACCTTATCGGCGTGAGGGACAGCCCACTGTGCCTGAACTGCGGGACAGGGGAGGAGTCCTCATACCACTATATAGGAATTTGTGATAGGTGGAGTCGCCTAAGGAGGAAGATACTGGGAGCACCAACACTTGCTCGGGAAGATCTAAAGGATCTGGACTGGGAGGACGTCCTCACCTTTATCAAGGTGACGGGCCGTTTCAATGCGGGCCGGGTGTTGGAAGTAGCCAGGTAGGGGAGGGCGGATCGGGGATGGTGAAAAGGGACTTATAGGCCTACTTACCGGGCTTCGGCCCCCCCCACCCATACTACTACTATTTAACCCCTCATAAATGCAAATGAATGTCAGTACATCAGTGTTGAAACATGACAGGACAAGGGCTAATAATCATATATTTGATGTTACAAATAAAGTGAAATTTAATGAAATAAGCCTAAAAAGAAAAAATACTATAACCAACAATACTATGAGGGAAAATTCAGAGAAATTCTGCTAATAATTCAATTAACTACCTTTACAGGAATATATAAAATCCACTCCGAGAATCTCCCAAATAATACTGTTCAATTAAAATGAAAATGCGTAAAATAATATGCGTGACCGCTAAACGATGAAATAATTTCGTTCTCTGTAAATTTCGATTAAACCATTATCAAATTGCATGAATTTGGCTAATAAGATACGCAATTGTCCACCAACGAATCGGTATTTTAACCCAATGGTCCCTACAAAAAATTTAAATTATTGAAGTAAGTTACTCGAAAGTGTAATATAAAAATGCTAAATTCTTGCTTTAGCAAAATATGATTAAGCGAATCAGAAATAATTATTAATTATGTATTTGAAAAATGTTAAGATTAGTGATATATGCAAGATGAATAAAATATTTAAAGATCAGAAAATTAGCTCTTACCTAGTCAAACGTTGCCACAAAGATAAACGACCTTCCTTTCAAAATTCAACAAATTCTTACTTTCGATGTTCTCATTGGATAATTTAAATCATGTGACTACCGCTATATATACTCATATACTCATGCTGATACTCAACATATACTAAATATAGTAATCTGTATTAAATTAAATGCTTAAATGGTAGGTATTATATAGCGAATTACGCTTTCCAATTACCCACTACATGAGATAAGCCAGTGTCCGAATAGATGTCACTTACTCAATATAGAAATCTATCTGAACCCTCCCATCATACGGTATCTTAACTACCTCAGAATTTCCCCCTGGCGAATTTTGAACACAATCCTTTATAATATAAAATTCCTTCACCATTTTGTCAAGAATTTTAAAATTAGGATTTTTGTCCACATTTAATTTTTTACTTTTTATCCTTATTAGGAGTTAGAGACATACATGAAAGAAAGCTAAAATTAGGTTCATAATGTATTTAAAAAATATAAACGTGATTTCAACATAAAAATATATCACTATGGATCTAGAAGCACGAAATAATATTATTTCGAAATTTGAGGAATATAGGTATCTACTAGTGAACATCGGGAATATCCTTCAGGTGACGGTATGTCTGAAAAAAAATGTCAGCATCAGTTTAATAAAGACAAATTAGCCCTTTAGAGCAAATGTCAACGATTTCTTTTATTGCAAGTTAGGACACTCCAAAACTTATAGCTTCTCAAAAATCGTAATTTCATGGGAGTCACTTAAATTTTCGATCAGTTTGCTTTAGTAGTTCGAGAAGAAGAAGCCAAACAGGTTATTATCCATTATTTCTTGAATCCTCCCATCATACGGTACCTTAATAAATCAGAATTACCCCCCCCCCCCCCCCCCCCGGCGTATTTTGAACACAATGCGATATAATATAATTTTCCTTCGCCATTTTGCCAAGAATTTTAAAATTAAGGTTTTTGTCCACAATTAATTTTTTACTTTTTATCCTTATTAGAAGTTGGAGACATAAACGCGTGAAGTGAAAAAATGTGCAAACAACATTGTCTAGCGGAGTTCGGGATGAGTCTCCCCTTAAACAAGTACAGGCAAATCTTTCTAGTTGTATGAAGTTGTCTTGTCTTGACTTGTATGTGGTTGGCGCTGCTACAAGGCAATTTGCAAGAAACCACCCCTGTCCAGGCTTAGCCTGAGCTCGGGCGACCCTCCGAGATAGGTTACACCCTGATGGATTGAGGCGCTTTTTAGTAGAATCCCCAGTATATCAAGGATGTACTCCTGGGGACCCTAACTTTTGAAATTTTCTTAAATCTTCTTAACGGCACAGATAGAAATAGGCCCACGGGAACATCAGGCTCCCCTCGGCCTGGCTTCCGGTGTGAATGGGTACTTTCACTGGTTAAACCAAAAAATGGTATTCAGCGGCACAGGTTACGCTGGCTAGGACATCCGCATCGTCCGCATGGAGACCATACGGGCCCTGCACTATTGCCACGTGTCACCCAATATGGCGACAAAAAAGCCGTGACAGAACACGGCTTAACTCGACCGAGAGAGAAGCGGAAGTGTTATATGAAGTTAATCATAGGTAGGTGGTAAACTCTTTGTTATTCAACTCAAAAATCAAAAGCCAGAAGGAAATTTATTTTTCAAACTTCTATGCAATACTAGCCGGTGGCCGGGTGGTAGAAAGTAGGTGGCCATCGCATCTAGAAGAAGATTGCGACTTCCGACAGCGGTCTGTTTTGAACTTTTCTGTTCGGTTCCACGACGTTGGCCTAATAGGCAAAATTACCCAAGTCTTCGCGGTACACTGAATTTCCACCAACGGTCTGGTAGTTCAGTGGTTAGATAATGTGTCTAATGCGCGGGCTGCTGGTTCGATCCCCGTCACTGCCGAGCCATGCTTTTAATTCTTTTTAAGGTTATGTTTGCTAAATGTTTATTTTTTCATGATTCTGGGTTAGATTGGGTTAGTTTTGTTTGGTTGCGCCCCGGAGTGAGCGAAGCGACCGGAGGACCATGCGAAATAACTTAATTATTGCCGACATTTGGCAAAAGTCGCCGTACTTATGAATGAGAGGCGCGTGATTGGCTAGCTACGTGAGGTGACGCATGTCTTCGTGATGCAACCAGTTGTTTGTATATCCTCTGATGGTCTAGGGGTCCGCACGGTTTTTTTCTTGATTTTTGGGTTTCTCTTGGGTATGGCTTGGGTTAGCACTTGATACGTCTCTTTTTCTTGAGCCCCGGAGCGAGCGAAGCGAGCGGAGGGCCATATACTTGCCAATTGCAGGTATTTAAACCGCTTGCAATTACAAGTGCACTAGTAACTGATATATCGCGGCCCGGAGTTCAATTCCTCTCGGTCTTTGAAAAAAATGTAAGGTTATGTTTGTAAAAAGTATTCTTTTTTTCATTTTGGGCATGCCTTATGTTAGTTTTGGTTAGTTAGCGGAGGGTCATGCGTGAAGTGAAATAATACATTGAGCTCATTAGGTGCCGTGCTAGGGCTAGCTCCAAGTTTAATGCATCGGCGAGCTTCACACTGTTGACAAAAATGTCTAATATTACACGTCACGCATGGCTTAACGCTCGCGACGAGGGCGCAACCGACAGAAACTAACCAAAACTATCCCTAGGCATGCCCAAAATGAAGAAAAACACTTTTTACGGCATCCAACCACTGAGCTACAGATCAATTGAGATTAATTCGCTAGACCCTAAAGATATGGTGTTTGTTAACAATGTGCTGCGCGCGCAACTCTGAAGCCCTCTGATGCGGTACGGGCAGCGTATTGTCAATGAAGATCACAAGACGTTGCCCGTACCGCATCAGAGGGCTTCAGAGTTCTCACATTATTGAAAAAATGTCTAATATGACACTTCACGCATGGCCCTCCGCTCGCTTCGCTTGCTACGGGGGTGCAACCAACAGAAACTAACCAAAGCATGCCCAAAATGGAGAAAAAACTTTTTACACATTAAAAATTAAAAAAACATGTCTTGCCACTGAAATCTAACCCGGACCGCCGTATTGTAGTCAGCATCCAACCACTTAGCTACGGAGCAGTTGACAGCAATTCGCTAGAACCTAAAGATATGGTGTTTGTAAACAATGTAATGCGCGCGCAGCTCTAAAGCCCTTTGATGCGGTACGGGCAACGTCTTGTACCAAGATCTAGGATTCATTATTTGAAATCGTTTGTGTATTTCCTATAAAGATCGGAAATAGATCTTTATCAAATATAATTTTTAAGTTCGGATACTGTTTTGTGATTTTTGTTTGGAAGCATCGATTATTAAAATCATCGACGCGGTCAAACACAACATCGAAATGTTTGGCATCGATGTATCGAAAAACATCGTAATTCCCTAATTTAAATAGTAATATTTCATTGTTTGATCTGCTTTCCCGTTTGAAGAAAGATGCTCACATTAAAAAGTAACATTTGCGCTTTTATTAATAGAATATACGATTTCATGTTAACATATAACCTCTTGATAAACTAACTAACTGCTACTTCAACAGTAATATAAACACCGGGCCTTAAACCAGGCTTTTTGACTGCTTTACCGAATGACCTGATTCTTATTAACTCGATCGTTTCCATCGCAATCATTCTCTAGGAAAGCTTAAAAATTCGAAGAGTTGTAATATTGATAAAACAGCCCCTAGAAACACCCAAACAGGTTGAACTTGATTATAGCGCTGGTTATTTACCAGTAAAAATTTGAAGCCGGTCAAATCTAATGGCTTAAGTCAGAGATTGACAAGAAGGTCAGAGTTTTTAATAAATAAATATGTCCGATACAGATGGTGAAGCAGAACATCTTCCAGAGGACACTGACACTGGGGTAAGAAACCTAACTCTTGTACTGTATTAGTATATTATTTTTCCGTTAGTATGTGCCTAAGTCTTAGAACAGCTTTTGTAGATCATGTTTATGTTCCTAAGATAATATGCACCATAACACCATGGAAGTTGCCGTTTTTAGGAGATAATACCATCTCGGAAACCCACCCGAACGGCTCTGACATATTAAAAAAAAAAACAAATAGTCTCTTGGATTAAGAACAAAACTTCACTTTCTATACAATTTCTTTTATGCCCGCTTTTGCAAAATAAACTAGTTCTTAGCTTAGACCATGGGTTAACTTACAATTTAAATTGAAGTAAAGTCCCTAAGGATAAATTTTCTTTCAATAATTGAATTAGGCTTATACCTACATATATCAAACAGCCCAGGTAGTTAAGGCCACAAATTATAAAAAAGAAGAGAGCGACTTTGCAGTAGTAACATCTAGATCTCGTGGCATTTGGATCCATGACGTCATCAAGTATTTAAGAAAAGGAGGTTATATGAAAGATTTTTATTATATACGTAATATTATGGGGACGTCACTTCTTTAGGTCTGTTATATCAACGACGTGATTAGTTGAGTTAGTGCATTGCCATCTGCTCGCTCCAATATTTTGGTAAGCTCGTAGACAATTCCCGATATTCTCTATCTATAACTCTTTAATTCGGGATCCCTAAGCCCTTACCTAAAAATAAATATACAGGCCACACGATTGAAACTTCTAATTATGGTATAGGATGCTCCATAAATTAAGTCATCAGTAATTGCCACCGTTCATCTTATGAGAAACAAAAAGAGGAAGAAGAACCAAGAATAATAACGAAATGGCAACCATGCTAGAGGCCTATGAGATGCTATATGTGTAATTAAATTTTACTTTGCACATACTCATACTTACCTCATTCTTCTGCTTTTAGTTATATAGAATCATTGACAAGAAATACAAATGTCTGAGAATTAAACTAACCTTCTTTTAGGTTAGAAAGTAACATAGATTTTATTTAGTTAAATTTGCCAATTAACAACGTCACAAGTTCATTGACATGTAGTCTAACTAATCTTAATATAATGGAACGTTTTTAATGCTTGGCACATAGTTAACAGCATATGGTAAAAGTCATCCTTAGCAGTTTTTGGAGTTTAGCAGCGTTGTCAGATCTACTATTTTAATGGTAGAGCCAGAGAGAAGAAAAACTAAAAGGAGATGCGACAATAAGCATCGGCATCTTTCATGTTGGTGTACCCGATGTTTTTGGTGACCTTGACTCTGCTCCGTTGACAACAATACCACTGAGTATCGGGAGAAAATTATTTTAAGTTAATGACAATGACATTTGAAATCGGCTGATTGACATGCTGCCGATGCCGCCTCTCCTTTGAAGTTTTTTCCTCTCTGGTTATAGCTACCATTTTTTTGACGATTGTATATGCACAAATACTGAACATAACATTTTTCATTTTCTATCATTTCAAATGCCATTTTTGCATTTTTCGCAAGCTAATAGTTTTAATAAAGCCCAATTAATAGCTAATAAAGTGACAGTAACACATCCCTACTCACTATAGCACATCCCTACATTATGATGTTTATGTGTATTATTAGTTGCCTAACTTGCCTATAAAGCAGGTCCGTGGCTGGTGATTATTCATTCCAAAAAAAATTTTTATGAATTAAACAGATTTTTTTATAATTTTTCTTGCCAAAATGCCATTTTTTAAGCATCAGATAACGTTTTATATTTCTTGCATTTGGCAACACTGGACTAAGCAACCTTGAAATAACAAAGTAACCGTTAATAGCATCAGAAAGGCAGGAAAGGTTTCAGTGTCCAGTATGTTGAACGTTTTATTCTGATACAGGATGAAACAACAGAATCTGGAACCGAGACGACCGACTATTTAGGAGAAGAAGAGGAAAACGAAGTCGGCAGCGTTTACGATTCCGAGACGTTCATTTCGGGGCCGAAACTCAGCGAAAATAGCACCTTAGATTTAGATATACTAGAATTCGAGTATCCTTTTTTGATTGCGATAAATCGCCAGTGGCTTTAGACTCTTTAAAAATATCTTGAATACTAAAGAAATATTTCTAACCATGGCTACACTGTAATCTAGTCAAATTTCCTTACCCAACCCACACTGTTGCCGTTTTTAGAAAAATATCTCTAGATCTAGGGAATAAACGTCTAGCAATTTAATACAGAAATAATCGCGCAATGTTTTACCATTATCTTTATAAGAAATAAACAATGGTTTTACTATCTTACCTTACATAACCTCAAATATGTTTTGACTTGGCTTGACACATGCGAAACCTTGCTATTGGTTTCTGGAGTTGACCAATGGAGGGCAGGCGAGGCCGCATTTAGTCAAATTGGGTGGTTTTAGTTCTCTTCTTAGTCATAATAGATTTACATATTATTCCTTAACGATACTACAGTTATTCTTATGGATACGATTGCAATAAGTATTTTAATCTCACAGTATTGGACGAAAACACTGTGGTCTTCTCGTCTGGTAATTTCATAAATTTCCTCAATGTAGTGACCAAGGAAATCACTCTCAGGAGAAGTGCTCTTGGAGGTGGAATTGGAAATATACGAGTAAGTATGTAATATATTTCTCAATATTTTCAATACCTGGAGGCCCCAGCGCACCAATTTTTTGGGAAAGATTCACTAGAATGCAGCAAAATTTTGCTTTCAGAAAAATGGGAATCCAGAATTTCCGTACTTCGCAGTGGCAGAATGTGGGGACATCCCGGTTATTATTCTATACGTGTGGCCAACAATGGAAATAGTGTGCGTCCTGAAAGGGGGCGCCCAAAAGACTTACGCAAACATGGATTTCAGGTAAGTATCTTAAAAGGAGCTCCCCTCGACTATTTCTAATTATTTGTCATATTACGGGACGTATCTAGAAATCTGATCAAGGGGCCATACCATACCCTTTCATCTATGACCTTTAACTTCCTCTTCATCTGAAGTCCTGCAGGACATGCTAAACACTTACCGTTGTACCTGCAGGACGTACTGGAAAAATACGCTCGAGCTGGATTCGGTGTATATAGACTTCTACAAGGCGGTTTTGTTAGGGATCACCACATTATCTTGAATCTGAACCTTAATTCACACACACATATCATTGCTTCGTGTGATAATAAATAAACGAAAATTTGGCAACACCAGTTCATCCAAAACCCTTTGTGATGCATTTAAATTTCCAGTCCGGACGGTGACTTGCTGGTGTCTCAAAGTGGAGAGCCCGACTACCTAATTACCATATGGGATTGGCAACACCACACCATTCTGCTAAGGACCAAATCGTACGTTAACGATGTGTTTAGAGTCAAGTTTTCGCCTTACGTGGCAGGCCAACTTACAACTTGTGGTAAGTAACATTTTAGAACTTGCCCAATGTCTGGGCGAGAATTCTCAAGTCATTGGTGGAGGTAATGTGATTGATAACATGGCATAGCATCTTCTATTCCCACATGAGGATTGTTCCGATGGCTCGAGAATTCACACCCTGGTCATACACCTTCGAACTATATTTTAGGGATTGCTCACATCAAATTCTGGAAAATGGCATCCACGTTTACCGGCTTGAAATTGAAAGGCGAGGTAGGACGGTTTGGGAAAACCGAATATTCCGACATTGTCGGGGTACTTCCCATGCCGGATGCGAAAGTAAGTATTTATTCGATCGTGAAACGGATAAGCAACTTTGGCTGCCACACTTTATAAGTGTAACTTAACAACTTCCTTATCCGGTACAATAATAGGTCAGGTCTGAACTGTGACATTAAAGGATACATAGCCAGATTCCTTATAACCTTACGGCTATTAGTTACTACTTGCGGCAACTAAGTGGTGTCTTTGATGCAAAAATAGGACAAAAATACGAAGCCTGTTCAGAGAACATTGGAAGTTTTGGTCTGGGCATAAGAAACCCAGCAACAGAAGCACCAAATATTATCTGCAACGTTGGGTCAGAAGACATCCCTAAAACAAATGAAAAAAAGAAAGAGTTCAGGGGAGGACGGAATCACCTGCGAAATGCTGAAAATGGTTGGAAGCATTGTGAAGGGAACACTGCGGGTACTTCTCAACAAATGCCTAAGTGAGGGAAGAATACCAGACTCGTGGCATAACGCAGACGTAGCTTTACTTTTCAAGAAAGGGGATAACACCGACATAGAGAACTACCTACCAATCAGTATTTTATCACTTCTTACCAAGATTATCACTAAAAGACTCACCAACAAGTTAGACGCCTACCAACCAGTAGAACAGGCGGAGTTTCGAAAGGGGTACAGCACCGTCGACCACCTCCTGGCAGTGAGAACATTAATAGAGAAAACAACTGAATATAACATACCTCTACACTTAGCATTCGTGGATTTTCGCAAGGCGTTCGACTCCATTGAGATATGGGCTTCCATAACAAAAAGAAATGCTGAACAGTTCAGAGTAATGCAAAAAGCAATGGAGCGCATCATGCTTGGAATCAGTCCAAGAGATAAGATCAGGATTGAGGAAATCCGACGAAGAACTAAAGTCGTGGACATCATAAAGCGTATCTCGGAAAACAAATGGCAGTGGATGGGGCATGTGGCAAGACAGAACCATGACAATTGGACAGAGCGGGTAACACACTGGCGACCAAGACAGGCCAAACGCAGCGTAGGTGGCTGGACGATGTCAAACAGATTGCGGGGAAAAGATGATTTCAACAGCACAGGATGAAAGTGGTCTACGTCCAGGAGTGGACAAATGATAGTTGAAGAAGAAGAAGACCCGTTTTGCTAAGTTGGTTGGTTTACGTCACAATAACTTTACCATCTAGGCCACTATGGAGACAATAGTTATTGTTTCCATGACAATTATCTTTCTGCTAAAGTTACCAAGAGGTGGACATGTAGCGGAGGATCAGACCTGACCAAGGAATTGCTTTCTGTACTTTACACAAGGCCGCCAGTGTTACCTTTTAAGTACGACACATATTTACAGTTATTATCTCAAAATTATGAAAATTGAGTTGTTTTTTCTAGGTCGTCTCCGGATGCTCTTGGGGAAACATTCTCGTATGGGACGATGGACTTATAACCTTCGAGGTATTTAGATCATTGAGGAGAAAATGCCATGACGCCCCTATAGTCCAATTTTATTATCTAGATGGTGAACTATGGACGGTAGGTAGCCACTATCAATACAATTAAAGTAAGAGTATCAGCTGATAATAATCGAATTACTAAACTTGAAAAATAACAAACAAATACATTTTTAATTTGTCCTGACCACAAAGGTGGGGGTAGCAATTAACTTTATAATTAACTACATTAAAATTAGTGAATAATGCAGGTGTAAATTGCAATTGAATTTAATATGGTGAATAAATAGGTACAATTTATATACAATTTTATTCTGGCTACTTCCATGCATTCAATCATTCATACATAAAACTAAATATGCAAAACAGGTTACTTTTCTAGATCTTTAAGGCTGCTTATATTTAAGAATAAAACAGTGTCTTTCCTGAATTTAATAACTTTTCCATTTTTAAATACTAACTGTTCCTTTCTCACGAAATACCTTGATCTACTCTTTTCTATACTTTACTCCACACAGGCAGGGATCTGACTTCAACTCCGACTTCAATTTTAATAGTACAGGCACGATTTGAGCTACAAATTTGGTACCGCCATTTTTCTGCCTCTCTTCTTCAACCACAGGTAAGCCGAGACGCTTCGTCGTTTCTGGCTTTAAGGAATTGCGTAAAAACTCCCAAAAGAGGTATTTGTCCAACTTGAACAAAGATAGCAGAAGTACACTAGATATTTTCTAATATCTGTGCATACAAACGGAGAAATTGCCAAAAAGGGTCTGATCTTGCTGTTGCTTGACTGAGAGTTTAAACTGCACTGTAAATAACTAACAAAATGAGAGAAACACTAATTATTTGTCTTAAACAGTGCTAGGACAGGGCTAGTTGTTTTTTGGCGCTAAAATTTAGGAGAGCTGTGACGAAACAGATCCTAAACGGGTGAGTGTTTGTAATGCACTCAGTGCTGCCACCTGTATTTTCTATATTGCTCTCAAAATATAATCCTGATTACTCACAAATTATTCACAATCCCTTATATGCCCGATTACTTCAAATTACTCACAATTTCAATACTAAAATGCCTATTTTTTTTTTAAGAAAAAAGATGTATAATACTCCGCTTCGTTTATTTGTTTTGGTGAACTGAGTGACGGAGTGACCCACACGTCTAATGGCAACATTAATGTATGACATCATAACTAGTAATCGTCCAATTTACGCCCGAAATTACGATGCGGTGCTAGCTATAGTTGCCACCCTTTCGCTATAACAGAACAGAAGTCAGACGATTGAGCTGAACTGAGAAAGAACAAAAAAAACGGCCTTTAGAGAGTTTACAAAGATAAGGTATACTTGGTAGATCCCCGGAAAAAATGCCGAAATTCCGCAACCATTTACGCCCTCTATTATTACAAGCGCCATCATCCAAAGCTGCCAGGCAGGATCCTCTATCTGGCGCATTTTAAGATCCTTTACACAAATAGTGCACCATGTAAAAATCGACCTGTCCTATTGGTCGATCCATCTCGTATTACGATAGGTCTGCGTAATGTAATTTCTATCAAGAGTTCTCGTGGTGTAGACGTTTATACAGCTGGGTCTCACCTGGACGGCCTGGGTTCGAACCCCGTTGCTTTTTATTTATTTTTTGTTTAAGATTATGTTTTTAAACAGTTTTTTTCTTGATTTTGGGTATGTTTTGGGTTAGTTTGGGTTAGTCCTTATCCAGAGCCCCCGTAGCGAGCGAAGCGAGCGGAGGTCCATGCGGATCGACCAATAGGAAAGGCCAATTTTTATATAGTGCACTCTTTGTGTAAAGGATCTTACAATGCATATCTGGCGCAACATCTAGCACCCTCTATTTACCACCAACAACACTAACAACCGAAAATGACAATTATTTACTAAAAATGACGCAAGGCCAAATACTTTTTCATATTTTCCATCTGACGATGTAAAAATATTGAAAAAAAAAATTACTAGTCGATTACACACATTTTACTCACAAAATGGCATTACTCAATTTCGCTGACGCGATTTGGCAGCACTGAATGCACTAATAAAACAAATTTATTCTTCTAGCTGGCGGCCTGGCGCCAATACCAAATAAAGTGGGGATTCGCGGAAAAGATAAGTGTCGGTTTCATTTGCATTTGAGAAAGTGAAAGCATCTTCTTTCTTTCTTTCTTTGACACACTGCTGTTTACAGAACACTGACGGAGACGAGGATATATTAACTTGTACACGATTGAATTGACGGAATGACATTTTGCGTTCTACGAAATGCTGTACATGACGGACTCTATTATACCAACAAAACCAGGTTCGGACTAAGGGATCGAAATGAAGAACTGAATTAAAATGCACACATTTCTGTTTACCTAGGGTTAAATAAATCTATTTTGAGTTTAATTACTGTTCATTCATACTACATACATACAGGGTGTTAGCACCAAACTACACGGTGAAAAACGATAGTTTATACACATGTTGGGGTGTTTCCCCAACAAGCAGAGTCTTGCTAATAGGCCCGGCAGGGCCTGCAGCATACCCCATATCATCTCAAACGCCTATTCCAACTTTAGTTTACTCTAGTCTTTCTGACCTTCTGATAATGGTCAAGATCTCTCTCTATGGCGGACACACAGTCCTCTTCCTGAAGTATTGTTGCACTCTTACAAAAGCTGCACATCTGCCCAGGTAATGGAGAGGGGTTTCATCCTTTGCCGTGCACCCCCGGCAAGTAGCACTGTACTCAAAGCCCATCAGAATGCTCAGGGCCGATAACTCTTGTTCAATCAATGATTCATTATCAGGCTCAACAATAAAGTTCTTGGCCTGACTGACCCCTTGAAAGTGTCTCCACTCTCTCCGCTATGTGATTGCCGCTCTTACGTGAGCTCTTGATAGACCTAAAAATGGCTCCGGGCATATGCAAAGGATGCCCGAGCCGAGCCTCGAGCCTGGCTAGCATATCCATTATCTTACTCTGCGTCAGCAGTTCCAAAGCAGCCCCTTTGCGGTTTGTCTATCGGAGCAAATTATTACTTTCTATGCCTCGAGCTTCTCTGTTCAAAAACTATTTAATTTGTATTATTTTAACATTTCACGCCACTGTGTTCGCATTCCAAAGAAATCTTAAAAACCTCGGCGATACTCGTAGCGCCATCTCTAGTTACAACATTTACTCAACTGAAACTGTCCAATCACAGAGCTATCCTACAGGATAGCCACTTCACCCAACCTAAAATTCCTAGCTATAATTCTAGTGGTCCCTAAAATTCCGATCTTTAATAATCGAATTTTATGAAAACTAGCCAACAGATTTCGATCAGATTTGTGTTAAAATTCATAATATTAATTTAGACAACCGGTGATGCTAAGCTTTTACACAATTTCTTTATATTTACGTTATTTGCCCTTTACTGACGTAATATGATAGTAGTGGGGGTAAGTTAACGTGCCAAAGTACGAGAAGACGACGCGTTCTGACGTTCTAGAATTGAGTAGCAAGTAGTCTCTTGACCCTCACACAAGCAAGCCGCGCTAAGGGCGCTCTCCCGCCAGCATGGCGCCATGCCGCGCCATACCAGGCAGATTTCACGTGTTGAGATTCTCTTAATTTTTCAAGATCTTTTCAAGTGACATTGTGGTACCCTGCCATTGCGACATCCCGTCGTAGTCGTCTCAAGCCTACAAGTAAAGGTATTTACCGGCACCCTGCCTGCCATTATTCTCTCAGTCAGTATGACGCTGTACCGAACGAGATATTAAGTGTTCCCATGGCAATCGCCCATGGGGGTTCATTTCAATCGAGTCTTGTCTCGAGCCCCAAGTAAGTAAACTCACATGTTACAATTATTCTATCACAAGTAAGACGCTGTACCCAGAGCTGTTTTAGCGTCCCCATTGGTCTCGTCCATGGGGGTTCATTCTCTCTATGCTTTATCAAAGTATAACATTGTTTTGTTATACTCTGGCTTTATTCTAATATAAAGATTCCCCGGCACCTTGTCTGCCAATATTCTCTCAGTCAGTAAGATGCTATACTAGCGTCTCCGGCACCCTGCCTGCCAATATCCTCTATGCTTTATTATAATATAAAGATTCTTAGAAGTGCTATTTCCTCTACACGGATTTCAGCGTACCTATGCGACCTGCATAGCGTGGTTTAGTATCCACTTTTGCGTGTATAAAAACCGCATTTCACAAAGGCGTCCTTGTTATGCTATTATGCATATAACTGCATACCATCTCAATCCACTACCAATCGAGTCATTCTTATTTGCAAGAAATTGAAGTACATTGTATATAGAAGCTAGCAAGAGACTTAGTAAGTATTTTTAAGTGACTTTCCCCTGTGCTGGAAGATAAACTTATGTACGATTGAACGTTGTTCGTCAATTGTTGAATATAGTGTACATAGTAGCTTATAGATGGACATTTATCCTATTATTATTGCTTGTATACTGTATTTCATCTCAAGTTTAACTCAGCTAATCGAGCTCACACTGAGGTGTTCCGCAGGAACATTAATGAACATTTACCTGTACTTAGCTGCAAGATAGTGTTTATTATTATATACTTGGTTAGCATTACAATTGTTTATGCAATGATTTAGTTTTGAAAAGTATTATTCTTGTGATATTCTGCAAGGTCGATATCTAGTATCGACTGATATTGTTCATATTGTAGCATTGACTACATACAATCATGTAATGTTTATCTTTTGTTTATTTATGAGCTTCCAGTTATTTTCAGGTAAAATAACTTATTAAAATATTCATATATTGCTAAAGGTTTTTGTTTTATTTACAAATTCACTTTAGAACTAGCCCCTATGGTAAATCAGAGTGCCTACGAGCACTCTCTGTTTGTTTAGAAAATCGACCAAGATAAAAATCTGAATCATTCCCTGCATTTCCTTGTCTGACTCCTGTTCCGAAGAACTGTTATCTCACCAGTCGTGAGCCATCGGTGTAACGTGTGTTGCAACTTACCTGTCCACATTTCCATTATACCTTTGTTGGGATATGCACTGTGTATGCTCTCTTCATTCTCAGTCTATCCTCAAGTGCTAGGACTTTATATGAGACCAAGTACTACTTTCCACCATGTCCAACTGTCTCATCTCTTTCTCTCAAATACTGCCCTTTTGAAGGGTTTGTGGAACTCAATTGACTTTATGGGAGCAGGAAGTCCATTAAAATAGTGCACGCATGACAGTGTCGGACTTCTTTCAGAGAGGGTAAGCCTGTGATGTGGAATATGGTAGTTCATGCCACGAGTGTTATGGGCATGATCCGGTAGATGACACACAAACAAATGCTTATTCCTATGCAAAAACACAACACACTCATACACATACAGGCCCGTCAGTGTCAAAAGTCCATTCAGCCTAAAGAGAGTGCGGCAAGAATCTTTCATTCTCATCCCCAACATGATCCTAAGGGCTCTCTTCTGAACCAGGAAAGCTCTGTCAGCATTGACACTACCCCCCCAAAAAACAATACCAAAACGCACAGCAGGCACAGAACCAAAGCAGGCATGATATGAAAGAAACAATGCTGGTAGGTCTACATAAAGTCCATTCAAGGCTATTGCGCTGTTACGTCAGAATTTTTGACGTCAAAAGAAAAGATCCGTACGTCTTAGATAGACTAGGACGTTATTTTTTACACTTGCCTAAAGTTGTCTCTGTACCTGCTTTCTATTCCGGAGCACGTTCCGTTTTTATCAATTTTACATACTTATGACAATATTGTTTTAAACGTCTGGGCATCTGAATAATACTTTTGACAGTTCGTTTAATTTAAAATAATAATATGCTTTTTATCGTCTAAAATCCGTTTAAAAACGATTTTAACTGGCAAAATTGTATAAAAATCCGAAAATTCGGACTTTTCTAGGCCGATAGCCATGGCTTCGGACGAATTTGTCGTGGATTTTGAAACAAAAATTCATTTTAAATTCAAACGTCCATTAAAAATAAGCTGTGCTATGGATCCAAATACACTGCGAATATAATAATTAAAAAATAATACTTTTGACTGTTCGTTTAATTTAAAATATGCTTTTTTATCGTCTAAAATCCATTTAAAACGACTTTAAATCGCAAAATTGTATATAATACCGCCCTAGCGGCTAGAATTGGTTTGCGCATTTGCGTCTCATTTGGTGAGGTACACCCATAATAAGTTCCATATCATCTGAGTAATAGTCTATACCACCATTTCTAATTACAACATGCTCTTTACGTCCTGTAAGAAATGACTCAACCCATCCAAGAGGTGTACCCCTTACTCCATACTGTTCCAGCTTCCTGAGCAAGATATCATGGTCCAAACAGTCAAAGGCCCTTGACAGATCCAGGAAACAACCCATGCATATCCCCCCCTCTCCATACACTTCACGGTCTCATCAATAATAGTAAATACAGCGGTCTCTATTGATTTACCTTTTAGAAATCCATGCTGACTGGCACTTATTAAATTGTTTGTACTGAAGAAACCTATGAGACGGGAATACATAGCTTTCTCAAAAATTTTGGAAAAGGAGGCCAAAAGACTGACAGGACGATAGTTCTCCGGCAGCCTGACATTGCCCCTTTTGTAGAGAGGCTTGATAACTGCCACCTTAAGCTGGCCGGGAAATATGCCATACTTAAAAGAATTGTTTATGATGTAGCATAGCAGAATCTGCATGTCGAAATTTTCTCAGCAATACATGAGCTTGACTTATTACTAAATCTGGTATATTCCTGCGTTGATGGAAATATATTAAAAGAACCCAACAAAGATAAGAATGCCACTGAGTTGTAATCATTTCATTGTATATACCCAACAATAACTAGTTAACGTAGCCTTGAGATCCAAGTCACTGTAAATTGCACTGAATTACCTTATTGTGCTTTAGGTTTCAATGGATGGCCATGTAAAAGTGTGGTGGTTCGAAAAGATAGACCAAGCCGATCCTCCCGACGACGACAGGGTCATTTTGGTCGATCCCACTTACGATTTTTACACTCCCGGAGTGAAATTGATGGCGATAGAAAAGCGGAAACCGGGCGATGCCGCCGACACGTTTTGGTATGCCCAAGTAAGTATGAAGTCGACTGTCCCTCCCAGCTTCCTTATACTGCGGACATTTTTAGGACGGGAACGGTGGTATCTGGCTAATAGACCTGAACACCGAGGAAGAGCCGAAAGAAGCTCAACAAATGTACATGTGTCACGGGGGAAAAGTGACCGGTTTGGCCGCTTGCCCTTACGGTCCGTATATCGCGACCCTTGGCGAGTTGGGGTCATTTATCTTGTACAATTACATCAGCAAAGCTCGCGTTTTTCAATATAAATTTCCGGCCAAAGGAGTGTGCTTATTATGGCTTCCACTAGAGGTAAACGATTTTTTTTAAATTATTTATCTCACCTCTACAAAAATTAGCTGATAATTGTATTGAAAGAAGGGGAAACATGAACGGAAATGTTTACTATTTCATAGCCTATATATATGTGCATAAGTTTTGACTAGATAGCATTTCTTGACCTTTTCTTCTCTTAAGTCCCAGGGGTGTTTTCGGGGCTCTTGCAAAAGAACCCTGAGTCCCTTGATTTAAAGAAGACCTAAAAGGTGCTTGAAAAAGTTCTGTTTTGTACTGAATAGTAGCTTGTAGCTTCTGAAGAGTATAATTCGTTTGCTAAAACGATTTTGCATCGACTATAGCCATATAAACAGTATATCCGAATAGCCTCCGCATGGACCTAAACTTTTAGTTTCCCGTTCTATTTAGATAGACCCAACCGGGGAAATACTCCTGGCCGGCTGTGGAGACGGACAAGTCAGAGTGTGCTGCCTAAAAATACCGACAAGCTTTAATCCGGAAGATGACGAAATTACCTTGACCCTATCTCAAGTGAGTAATTGCAATATTGTAGAACTGCTTTTATTTATTGAATTAAACTCCAGGTCACTATAGAGTTCCGTATTAATTATAGCAAGGAAGTAACGCGACATAATGTATACCCTTCTAATCTACCTACGCATATGCGTCACTCCATCACCCCCCGGGTTGGTGTAGGTTCGTAGTGTAAATATAATGTTACAATAACAATACTGATTCAGCAAGGTTATCTCGGCCTTGTCACCCGCGGCCAGTACCTCGTTCATCACTGTTAAACAATAATATTACGTGTAGTAGGGTTGCTGTCATGATCTAACTTATGAAATACCGAGTGTTTTTCTGATACGCTACAATATCACTATTGCTGGCACTTACTGATATGTTCTAGGTAATTAAACCGCATAACAAAACTATAACGACGATGTCGATTAATCCGGGAGGAACACTTCTAGTCACGGCAGGAGAGGACTCGAATATCTTCGTATTCAAAATGGATACGCGATCGCAACATAATAAACTGTTGATGCCCATAGGATTTTATCCGACCACCGATATCGTTTCATGCATAACATGGCATCGTACAAACGTAAGACTAACACTGACTAAAATAATCCAAGCCTAATTTGCCGAACTTATAGGATTATGTAGTATTGCTTGGATGCATTCACGGCCAAATGATGCAAATCAAGCTGCCGTCCGCCGAACAGGATTACACGGGTGTATCTTTCCGTCTGGACCTCGAGCCCCAGTGCAAAACGTTCACGACGTACAAGTCGCAAATCAAGAGGGACATAAAAATCCGCGAGATTGAAGAGAGGAAGGCGAAAAAGGTAGCTAAGAAACGAGAAGAAATGGAGCGTATCATAAAGGAAAATCCGGGACTGGAAATCGACGAAGAAACTTTCTTAGGTAAATAGACATTCTGACTAAATACCCAAAACCTGATCATGTTCCGTTTACACTTCCGAGTCCACTAGGCCGTTATATCAACTATTTAGTAATATTGTGGTAACAATACTCAATCTTCTTAAGGGTTATTAATAGCTGTTTGTTTTTAGCTGACTCTGATACTGAGGAAGAACTAGAACCGTTGTTTATTCCCGAAGTTCCCAATAGGATTATTTGGTTGATGTATACCGATAACGAGACGATCTGGCTATCAATGGCGGGGTAGTATCCACGTTTCGTTTTATACTTAAATTCTCTTACAACACTACGGCAGTAATTGAAATAATGTCTTTTAAGGTATGATGCAGGATACATTTATGAATATCGTATCGATCAAAAAGACACAGTTCCACTTCATTTTCGGCTATTAGATGGTGCAAACGAAATGGAAGTCAGCACATATGTTTACACGTAAGCAATAGCTCTTATGTTTTATTTTCGCTAATCACTGGTCAGTTTGCTGCACAAATAAAAAGGGAATATCCACAACAACTCACTTACCATGATAACTAATATTTACAGCCTACCCACCAAAACCACCTTTTCGAACTGCATATGGCATAATTTAGAGCTAGACCTAGCACGACACCTAATGAGCCTTCAGTTTACCGATGTCTTTGCGGTGCAATGAATTGTCTAGAAGTGCTCTGGTGGTTCAGTGGTTGGATGCTGGGCCTGTGATACGGCAACCCAGGGTTCAATCCCCGTAGGTTTTTAAAAAACTTTTTAAGGTTATGTTCGTAAAAAGTATTTTTTCTTCATTTTGGGCATGCCTTGGGTTAGTTCTTGACCTTTGAGCCCCTGAAGCGAGAGGAGGATCAAGCGTGAAGTGAAATAATACATTGGGCTCATTAGGTGCCGTGCTAGGGCTAGCTCTAAGTCTTTTCACTTGCTACAAGTGAAGATGATGGCGGAAACGTCAGAAATCTAACGAAAATCCAATAACAAGTACGCGTTTTTCTATAAGAAACTAAACTAGGAAATCCCAGTCAAACTTGTAAAACTCCTTTTAGGTATTGAATAAAACTCCAGGTCACTATAGAGTTCTGTATTAATTATAGCAAGGAATATACAAGATAGTAACGCGACTTAATGTATACCCTCATAATCTACCTACGCATATCAATACGTCACTCCGTCTTCTGTTGGCTTGGTGTAGGTTCGTAGTATAAAAATAATGTTACAATAACAATACTGATTCAGCAAGGTTATCTCGGCATTGTCACCCGGGGCCAGTATCTCGTTCATCACTGTTAAACAATAATATTACGTGTAGTAGGGTTGCTGTCATGATCTAATTTATGAAATACTGAGTGTTTTTCTGATACGCTACAAACTGCCGAGATAACAAGGCGGGTTAAGCTTGGATGGACGGATTACAGAATGTTAAATCACGTACTCAGAAATCAAGAGACACCGATTACTTTAAAGAGAAGGGTATGGGAAGCTTGTATTTTGCCGGTACTGACGTACGGAACAGAGACGATGGCACTAACTCAAACAAGAGAGCTATGGAACGGTCAATGATTGGCATAAGTCTCAGGGATCGAATAAAACACACATAAATTAGGCGTCGCACAAAGGTCATAGACATCATGGCGAGAATTGCATAACAAAAATGGAAATGGGCCGGACACACCTCAAGAAAACGTCCGGAATAGTGGGTAAGCACTCATACGATGGTGACTTAGAACATCAAGGCCGTCCACAGAAGAGATGGTCAGATGACATAAGGGAAACAGCCGGTAGAAATTCGCTACAGGTTGCACAGGATAAAAAGATTTGGCATAACCTAGAGGAGGCCTATGTCCAGCAGTGGACGAGAGAAGGCTAAAAGAAGAAGAAGAAGACTGTAAGAAGCTTAGACAAGAAAAGAAGAGGACAGATAACATGGGAAAAAGCCTGTTACCAGCTGCTACATAAATTACTGAGTAACTTCAATAAATTAATTGAAATTATAAGTAATAAAGTTCAAGTAATTTTCAGTCGTAAAATAATATAGCCATTTTATAGGTAGAGTATGAAAAATATGTTACCTACGCCTCTGTTGAATGACTCTCCTTGAAGAAGATTTATGGCTTTATTGATTATTTGATGACTGAAAATATCCAAGATCGGGTATCAAATTACTCTCGATAATTAAATAAACATCCCTACCATGATATACTCAGAGGTAACACAATGTGTACGTTATGCATTATTATTAAAACAAGAAATATGCAAAAAACTACAAGGCCAGCAGACAATAATTACATGTGAAATGAAATTCCAGGCTCCTTCTTCTCACTTCGACTCTTGCAACCATATGCCGAACAATTTACCATTATGAATCTTAGTTTTTATCTCTCTTTGTTCAAAAACTCACAAAATAACTGCAAAATAGCACCGCCATCGCCACAACAATAGATGTGTTTGCCACATAAATAATGGCCGCCGCTCTGAAAAGGCTTCAATTTCAGTACATTGGCCTAATGTCATGCGCGGTATCCTTACTCTTACCTAATCTAAGGTAAGAAGAGTGTAACAACGAAGTGCAATGTAAAAGTGGCACACGGGAAAAAGACACCTGCCGTCACGAGGAATTTGCTTTACAATTACAACCAGAAGACAACATAACATTACTTCATAAAGAATGCATATATCGCAAAATTATAGAAGAGCTGGAACAGAAGAACACTACTCCGGGAAAACTGTGAGTTACTTAAGGAACAAGTATTTTTAAAGGAAAAAGTGGAAAAATATGAAAAGCTAGGTTATAGTAGTAGTAAACTCTCTATTGACCTTTTGCGTGAGCAAATTCAGCCGGCTTAGTTAGAGCTGGGGCGACCCATCCCAGATAAGTTACACCTGATGGATAGAGATACTATTTTCGGAGCCTCCAGTATGTCGAGTATGTACTCCTGGGGCTCCGCTTGTTTTAAGGTTCGAACACCACCGGCTGGACATTCACACACATTTAAATCTTGTACATGCACGGTTTTTTTAAGGCTCATGCCTCCGGCTGGACGTCCGAATCTTCTTCGGGTCCTGAAAGTTCACCATGAGCCCCCAAATTTCATATATGTATATCAAGCTGGAACAAAATGGCCGACACGTGTACACTCGACCGAAAATCAAAAGCTAGGTTACAGCACCGGAAAAGTTGATACCAAAAAACACATGAACGTCAAAGGCCAAGGTTCCATTGTGGACAAACGAACTACTGCGATCGTTTGCACTAAAAACACCTCGAATCAAAACAAGCGTCTAGCGCTCCTACTACATTTTCGATGCAAAACCGTGCATGCGCAATGGCGAAACAAGAATAATAGGTATTATTATGCATGGCCCTCCGCTCGCTTCCCTCGTTACGGGAGCGCAATCGACAAGAACTAACCAAAACAAACCTAGGGTTAACCTAAAATAATTAAAAACAAACATAACCTTAAAAAAGATAAAACAAAACCACAAGCAGAACCTCTATCTGTTACACCATCGAGGCGTTGAAGGAATTTCGCTAGAACGTAAAGACATTGATAATTCTGATACATTCTGCCATATTATGCATTCACGGTTTTGCATTGAAAATTTAGTAGGAGCCCTAGACGCTTGTGAATCAAACGAATGAACCTAAAGGCCAACCCGACAATAGGAAGAAGAAAACCATCATAACCTCAACTTCATTAAACGTCAAACGATAACAACAAAGTTCACTTCCGTCGTGGCCTTTGAATAGAGAACACGTGTCGCGCTCGGAAGCCTTCCTATAAGTGTGTTGGCGTCGGGGGTTAAGAAGGGGTCCAGCGTCTTGGTGCGTGATCGGGAAGTGATGGAAGATTCCTACAGAATTTCCATTATATCTCATTCGGGGTCATGCCAGGACGGCAGGGAGTTTCCTGAACCGATGAGGTATTTGGAGATTGTGACAGTGACTGGTTATGCCGCTATTTTGTGATCATTCCGACACAAAGCACTGAAGTCGGGAATCACCAGGGGCACAGGCCCGTCTTACTGGAAGTTCCTACCAAATAGTCCCCTCACACTGGAACAATGTGTAAATTATGCAGGAAGGGTCGTCCTGCCTCTAACTAAGCCCCGGAAGAGGGGCGCGCTGGCGGATTGCCTTGCAGCAAAGCCAACCGCTCCCCGAAAGGGGGACACTAGAAACAAACAAACAAACTCTAGAATAAACAGCAAAAGAGGTCCAGAATACCCTACAAAATATAGTAGCTGCTAACGAAGAACAGAAAAATGATGAATGAGGCTAATTGGAAAACTCATAAACAAGAGGGTTTAGAGGGCAAAATCAAAAGAAACCAATTAAGAGACTTGGGACGTCACAAAAAAATTCCAATGGATTCTTGGGAATTGAAAAGATACTTTGGATATATCTGTAACGAGTGCAGCGAAACGTAAACGCTGAGCAAATCTTAGGTTACATCAAAAATGGAATCCTTGAACATAAATGAATTACCCACAGGCGAAACAAAAATGTTTCCTACTCACTGCTCACTCTCAGATTGGATAGTGTCATTGGAGCCCTGGTGCTCTTCTGAGCATAGACATATTCTCTTCAATCTGAAAACAGGTGAAAGACCCATCTTTGAATACAGAGACCCTAAGTGCACTGATTAGGTTAGTTTGGGTTAAGACTAAAAGGGATAACAGAGGAACCACTTGGTGGAACAACTCCCTTGACAAACAAAGGAAGGAGATTCGTAAACTCTTTAATAGAGCTAAGGAGACCGGCATTGGGATCAATACAGACCTGCTCTAACGAACAACAACAAAGCCATCAAAGAGGCAAAAAGGAATTCATGGGAAACCTTCTGCCAGAGCATAACAGATGCACCTGACAGAGCTAGAATCTATACAATCCTCTCTAGAGAACCAGTTCAGGAGTTACGATCGCTAAAACGACCTGGCGGATCCTTTACGGAATCTGGCATAGAACTGGATTGTCCCTAAGGACATCATTAATGCATCAACAATTAAAAGTGCTATTCTATCAGAGTAGGCACAATAACCCTACAGTGGGAGAGCTACAGATTCAGGGCTGTAGGGGATGTCCTCAGGGCGGGTTTTGTCACCACTTCTGTGGTCTCTCCTGATGGATGGTCTGTTGGCGGTCCTCTCGCTGTGGGATGTGGAGGTGCAGGCATATGCGGATGATCTAGCAATGCTGATTGGAATCAACTCGCAAAGAAATATCTCAGATGATCTGCAAGAGGTGCTAACCGTGGTCTATGCCTGGTGTGAAAGGGAACAACTATCTGTGAACCCACACAAAACAGTTATAGTACCGTTCACAAAGAAGAAAAGGCTGGAAGACCAAAGACCACCTTCACTCAAAGGAGAAACTATCCCATTTGCGAATACAGTGATAAAACATTTAACTGGAATGCGCATCTGGGGCATACATCTGAGAATAACAGAGAATAGTTGGTTCACTGACGGCTCCAAGACCAATGATGGTACACTGATATGCTTGGAATAAAAATGGTAAGGTTGAGCTTAAGTGTTCCCTAAGCAAACATGAAACCATTTTTCAGGCTGAAGTTAAGGCCATTGATATGACTGCACAGTGGCTCATCGATAGAAACTGGAAAGACAAGTCAATCAAAATTTTCTCGGACAGTCAAGCAGCTTGAAATGCTCTTGAATCTAGCCGTTGTGCATCCAAGACAGTATGGAACTACCAGGAACTACTCACCAAACTAGGTAGAGAAAATAAACTTACACTGATCTGGATACCTGAACATACAGGGTATGAAGGCAATGATGCTCTTGCGAAGCAGGCGGCCGCAACGGCCTTCATAGGACCAGAACCAGTACTAGAAATAGCTAATATCACAGCTAAAGAAGCCCCCTCCGGGTGGACACAAAAGCAATTTGTAGACAAATGGAGACAGTTACCAAGCCTGACTCATTCAAAGATGGCTGTGAATCTGCCATCAGGAGTGAGAACTGATGGACAACTTCTTCAACTTGGTCGACAGCAGGTACAGGCTGTAGTTGGCATGTACACTGGCCATTGTCGGCTAAGAAGCCACATGAACAAGATAGGGCTCTCCGAAGAAACGGAATGCCGCTTGTGCTTGGAGGACGAAGAAACAATGGAGCATGTTGTCTGCCACTGTCCAGCAATATAAAGAACCAGACAAACAGTCTTTGGAAATGCTCAAATCACACTTGCAGATTTGAAAACTATCCACCCCAGAAAGCTGGTCGATTTCATGAAAAGGATCGAGCCTCTGGCATAGTGGAAACCACGGATGTGAGCCACAATAGACCAAGGGTCGCAGTGGAGGGTCCTATTTGGGCCCACTCACGTGTACGAATACGAATACTCACTGCTCCGTTTGACCGAAACAACCCCGATTTTTGGCCAAAGAATGTTGGAATAAAGCGTTACGTAGTACTCTCAACAACAGTTGTTCACCTCTATTTTGCAAGACAAATTAGAAAATCAAATAGCCTTAAACCAAGAATGCAATTGCCAGTTTCAACTGAGGAAAACCGAAGTGTAACGTGCTTTTCCTGGATAGTCGAAGTTTGTCACGAAAACTCGATGAACTATACTACTATGATTTCCTTTGTGTTTGTGAACACTGGCTAATGGAGTCTCCCATCGACAGTTATGTATTACCCAATTATAGTGTTGCAAACTACTTTTGTCGGACACAATCAACCGTAGGCGGGGTGTTGATATACTCGAAAAGTAAATACAACACTAAGAAGATACATGCCATAGACACTATTTCAGTTGAAAAACACTATGAAGTAACTGCAATCGAGGTTGAGAGCCTGAATGTTGTCATTTTGTGTGTGTACAGATCTCCAAGTGGTCGGTTAGATATTTTCTTTGAATCTGTTTCAAAAACTTGATATTCTTGTATATGACTAAATAAAGTATTTTATTATTATTATTATTATTATTATTATTACAGTTATTGTCCTCCATTTAACCTTTTTTAACTGCGTTCTATGCCAACAAAAATTTTAGAGATGGTGACCCCCTAGTGCTTTTCTGTTATTGCAACGTCTCTTTCTTTATGTTCCATAATGCTCTAGCTTAGCTTGCATATGGAGTTATCCTCCTTTCTATTATATCCCGTTCCTATCTAGAATCTTAGAGCCCATAGATCCTTGTTTGTGTTTTCCTGATATTCTTGCTGTCACTTTCTTACAGTCTTTTCGCAGACTGTTCTTTTCCTATTTCCCTCTCGAGTAGTAGTAGTAATCATCTGAAGCCACCGTCTGTAGTGTATATATGACATATACACACACAGCTAAACAATACAATCAGTAATTTTAGCCTTCATATACCAGAAATAATTACATATTATCTCTTATTGCAGACATAATAGCGAATATTTGATTTTTGCCATGGAAGATGGATGTATTCGTGTAAACAAGACGAATCCTGATGACTATACTGATCTGACGGACTATTTTACGGTAATATTAGTACCCTATAAAAGCTATTTTCAGGGTTTTTAGGGATAATAATTTAGTATCAAGTAGTTAATAATTATAATGCTTTTTATACTGAAGAATTAAGTAAAAAATTGTCCATATACCATTTTTTTAGATCGCGATGCATGATAACCAGAAGGGCTTCGTTCCGAAGCTGTGTTTCAGCTACGACGAAAAGTACCTTTTCAGCTGCGGCCACGACGGAAATATATTTTCCTATAAATTCAATCCTCAGAACTTCGGCTTTCCTTTTACGTACTCGAGACAGTGGAGAGAAGATCATTTTTGTACTTCGGTACATGGTACGATAGTCTTTCCAGCAGTTATAAGATAAGATTGCTATTTTAACACTTAGTATGACATTGCAGATACTGAAACTGATCACAAATTAAGCCTAGAAGAAGTGAAAATCAAAGCTGAAGACGATAGAATTCAAAAATTGGCTAACGAGCACAAAGCCAGAATTCGAGAGATTTTGAAATCGCTAAAAGAGCGATACAAGAAGTTGCTGGTTCGAAATGCGAAGCTGTTGCCCAGCCAGGTACTAATTCGTCATTATGAAGGTATTTCTAATTTACTTAGCGATAAAACTGTTCCAGATTATCCCTAGGGAGGAATTGGAACCGGACGAGAGAGTCGCTGAACATGTCGACCAGATTTTCAAGGACAAAATTGACATTGTTAGAAGAAAACTCGCCTACGACGTGGAGAAATCAAAGATACAAGTAACCAAACTACAAAAGTAAGGAATATTTACTGGCTTAGTTCAGCAACTTGCGACAAGGCACGAGTTGCACCAGAGTAACATGTAGTGTAATTCAAAGGTTGTCTAGTTTGTTCTTGAACCACCTCCTTATGAAGTTTAGTATTGTTATTTGATTCAGTGTGTTTCGCTTTTTAATTATCAACTTATCAACACAATTGATATATACGAACCATGCAGAAGTCGTGGTGAAGTGCAATGCACATTCACCAGCAGACATTGTTCAATTAGTACAAAATTAAATCGTAACTTGTTATTTCTGAAGTTAAATCTATGCCTGAAGCCCGGAACCAAAATAATATAGCTAAATTCTGTTTAAGCTATTTCACCAGTCCATGTGACCGACACCCTGTACTAGTGAAGGGAATAAACAAACCAGATTGTGCCATTATGACGGTGAGACAACGAAAAATGCCTCCCATCTTTTATGAAATGTTCGATGTGATCGAACAAAAGATCAAAGATGAGGAGGGTAAAGGAAGGTAATATTACCCTTTGCACGAAAATTTATAAGTAAAACTACTGTAGTTAAATATATATCAAAGTACATTTTATTTTATGCTAACAGTGTGAAAAGGAAAATAAAAGAGTAAGTACTTTCCAGAAATTTAAATTCAATTTTTTTAAAATATGTTTGTGTTAAATATGATTAAATATTTAGGCCACCAGAAAGAGCACAAGCTGCTCCAAAAGCCATGGTCAGCAAATTGGACAAGACTGAATCGCCACTGGAATTCTTTTTGCTTAGTTTAACACCCTCGATTATAGAGTATAGGCTAGGACCTAAACTGACGCGGATACTGAAGAAATATAGAAGAAGGAGACTAAAATGGGACAGACGAGCAAGAGAGGCAAGTGTATTTAATGCATATAATAAGTCCATGGTTTCATAAGTGCCACCAACACAAATATAAATTTTAATGCAGTGAACATAGTACATATATGAAATGAAAAATAATATATTTTTGTAAACAGTTTATTTATCCCCAAACCCTAAATACTAGAGGATAATGCGTTAAGTAAAAAAAAAGGTTATTCTATCAGTTATACTTATCCAAGCTAGCACTTACTTATTCTCACTTCAGTTCTTTACATAAACATATCATCGTAACCGGGTGGTGGAAACTCGTCATTATCTGGTCTTCGAGGTACGCGTGGATTTGGAAATCCCTCGGGAGGTCTGAAGGGGTCAAACCGAGCACCAGGGGGTACGGATCCCGGTGGGATTCCTAAATTGCCAGGGCCAGCTAGAATCATCAATATTAAAAATAATGTGCTTGATTCAAAAATTATTAATTTTGCAATCTTAAAATTGCTGTTTTTCTATATTCTAACATTTTTTACCTGGAAATGATCCACGAGGCGGCTGAAAAAGCATTCCACCACCTGATCCTGGACCAATGCGAGGTCCTATGCCCAAGGGGTCTCCTCCGAAAGGGTCTAAATCAGAACGCCCATAATCAAACGGATTCATCTACAATAAAATAGATGTCTTACCATTCTTGCTTGTTGATATGTTTTTAAACCTTACCAATGGGGGCCTTAATGGTCCGCCTAAGGAACCTCCAGGTATTCTTGAATCTCGTAACGGATCAGGACCAATAAGTCTAGATGTGCTTGTAGATGGAGGATCAGTTTGACTTGAGGCGCAGCGGCTCTTGTTTGATACAACCACTTTGTCAATCAGTTCTTTCTTTATTTGCTCGACAACATTTTTATTATCGGGGATCATTTCATCGAGCGTACCACTTTTTTCGGCTACTTGACGCACGTTAAGTTGAATCAAACCTACTGTACGCTCATCCACTCTTATTAAGTTAATTATGATGCCGTCTTCCAAGCTAGTTGCTTTTAAATTGTATAGTCTCCCTTGATACACATAACGAATGGCATAATCGTCGTTCCATCCTTTCGGGAGACTTTCGCTTTTTGATTCTGAGCCGTCGATGTTTTTGCTCTCGCCCAAACCAATGCATTTAAATCCGTTTGAAACCAAAACCAAATGAGTGAGGCAAACTAGAATATCTTGGTTATTCTTTATATCTTTTACGACACTGCCGTAAAGCAGGTCCCAGCCGAAAAGGCCAGATGCCATGTTCGAAAGAAGTTGAAATATTCACTAAAATTTTTGCAATTATTAATAATTTTCTGATAATTTATAGGAAAAATTGGAAAAGTCGATTGTCATGAAACAATCACGTTGTGAGGTTAGGATTTTGTTTATGGATTTATGTCAAAGTCAAAATAGCTTCCTCTTTTTTGTTCACGGGCAGACTGTTCCCGTTTGGCCTTAACCGTGTGGGTTGAAACATGCATTAGTAAACAGTAGGTCTAATATAAATAAGTAAGTAATAAGGATATGAAGACAGGATGAAGCAATTACCATTGGAACAGAGAGGAACGAGAGGAGACCTAATTGAAACATTCAAAATATTGAATAACCACTACAACGGGAACATCCACAAAATTTTCTCCTTAAACCATCTTCAGAATCTTCGAGGTCACTCCAAAAAACTTAATAAGCAAAGGACAAACAAACTACTGTAAATCGAGTCGTGCAACAGTGGAATCAGCTAATTCTACAAACTAATTCCTAATAACAAGAGAGATAAACATTCCAAGAACAAATATAACAAGTTAACTACCATAGATTATAAACTAAACTATTATCTATCAGTCTATGACCTTATTAGGAACAAACTAAGAAATCCGTTGGTTAAATAGGAACAAATACATTTAACGAGCGATTCAGATCTTTCGAAGCAGGATAAACATTTTTATCCATTTCTATATCTTTAAAATAATACTTCAGGAAATTCTTTTCATTACTCCAGTTAACACAGGCCAACACCTCATCAATCGGTGTGTTAAAAGCAATTCTCTTAGAGCCAACCGCGGATCGAAAACTATCCGGAGAAGCATTGATCCCCACCTCCTTGAAAACCGTACGGATCCACCCCGCAATAACTGATCTTGACGCCGCACCAACCTTTCCTCTTGTTGTAATGAATAAGGAAGAGATACCCTGAGGCTTTCTTCTTGATTATGATATTTCTAAAAATTTTCCTAGCCAGAAACTTACGTCAATGCTCTTATCATCACTTTTTAAAAATTTTCAACCAGACTGTCTAAAGGAAGCTTTGTCTGTTTTAGAACCGAAAGATGGTCAGAACACGACAAATTCTGAAAAAATTTGTAAGTTTTCTTTACTAATACTCAGCAGGGTCAGATCATGTACCCTTCTACCCGAAGATAATAAAAGAAGAATCCCCAAATATCTTGAAACTTGGAAAAGGCTGTTGGTATCCGGAGGATGGGATCTAATCCATCCCAAAATAATGCTAATATCCCACACACTTTTACTTGATTTAATGAGAGATTTCAACCTGATAGCCATAAGCATCCGTTTAACAGTCGGGTGTGGGGACAAAAAAGAACCTCTCTCGGGATTCGCAAAAGAGCAGATCACAGACTTATTTACCAAGATGTTATTATAAGATAGCTTCTTAATCTGATGTAGAAAGCTTAAATAACGAGCTAAATATCCAGGGGATGGGTTATTGACTGATATATTTTTAGAAACTGCCCAGCTACGCCATTTTTTCCAGGGACGGTTGTAAGTATTTAGCGTCGATTTTCTCCTCGAAGACTGCAATAAAGAAATATCCGCCTCACTCCGTCACACCACCCTGAACTTTCCAAGCCTCCAAAGATAGCAACCGAGCTTCGGGTAGTGGTTTTCCCGTTTGCAAGTTGATCAGATTGCAATGCAGGTCTTGAATCGGAAGCGGAGGAAATATCCCCCATTCTCGGAGATCTGACCTCCAGAACACTTTCTTCCACCTCGGAGCTATTACTATGTACATTCCTTTCGCCTGATTTAGGTGCTGAAGAACTCTGGGAATCAGGGTGGGCGGAGGAAACACCTAAGCTAGGCGGAAATCCCAATTTCTGCTAACGCATTCACAAGTACCGCTTGCGGGTCGTTCAGACACCGAGTCACATACATTGGAACAACAGAGGACTGATTGGTGGCAAATAAGTCTATTTGAGGGCAACCCCGTTGCTGGTCCCAACAGGTGCCAATCTGGCATCTCCAAGTGCCTCGAAAGACAATCCGAAATTGAGTTGAAAACCCCCGGAATAAACTGGGCTGTCAGGCGAATATTGTGACAACTTACCAGATTTAGCAATGCCCCTGTCTGGATTAATAGATTTAAAGACTTTGTGCTTCCTCCTTTGTTGATGTACGAGACTACCGTCTTGTTGTCTAACATTAAAAGAATCGACTTGTGCTCCGAGCTCCAACATTCGAATATTTCTCCTTACGCTTTCGAAGACTGCGTATAATTCCTTCCGGTTGATATGCCAAGAATTTTGACGATCCGCCCACCTTCCTGATAGCAGCATGTCTCCGAGTTGGGCTCCCCATCCTGAATCCGAGGCGTCCGTTGCTAGATGGAAATCTACATTCGTTTGAAAGATCGGAGAGCAGGAATGCAGTGCCCGGGACCACCAAAGGATGTCTTGCAAAGCAAGAAGACTTATGGGAAAAACCTTGTCGGGATTCATCTCCGGAAGGCGCGCAAAGCCTTTGCATCTGTCTGCAGTGCAAGCGGCCCAGAGGAACTACGAATGCGCAGAAATTTAGGCTGCCCAAAATTGATTTGGCCTCTCTCCAAGACCAACGTTTCGTTTTCAGCAGAGTCTCCAATTTCCTGGAAAGAGCCATTCTTTTCAGTGAAGATAACTTTTTCACATTTTTTGAAGGGTTCCAAATAATCCCCAGATACTCCAGTTCTTTTACCGGAAAAAGAACCGACTTTTCGAAATTTACTTTCCAACCCAGGGAAATGAGAACTTCTATTGCTTGTACAACCTGGCTCTCCAATATTTTCGCATCTTGGCTTGACAATTAGGAAATCGTCCAAGTAAACAACCACTCTTAGACCTAAATCCCTTAAATACCCTGCAATCCAATTTGACAGTTTGGCGAACGCCTCCGAAGCCGAAGACAGGCCGAACGGAAGGCATGTCATGCAGTACAGCTTGTTCTCGTAAAAAAGGGACAGGAACCTCTGATGAGACTCCTTTATAGGGACATGGAAATATGCCTGACAAATATCCAGCTTTACGAGAAAATCGTTCTTCTGAAGGAATTGAGGAATTTTGTAGTGGCTCAATAGGCGAAAATGACTTGGCGACAAATACTCGTTGAGACGTCTCAGGTTGAAAATTGGTCTGCTCGACCCGTCTTGCTTTGGAACCAAAAACATGTTGGAAAGAAAGCCCGTTTCTAGATGAACTGGCGTGAGGACTTTCATTTCTAACAAAGATTTTATTGCGGCGTCCATTTTTAAAGACACTTTGGTTTGGAAACGGCGGCAAACCAATCTAGAAAGAGGAATCAACGGCGGCCGACGAACGAAAGGAATCGCATACCCCGAAATTATTTTTCAAAAAGCCATTGGGGCACCCAAAAATTCCCAACGAGCTCGGAAATCCCTCACTTGGCCTGCATAAAATCTTTTTTGATTCGGGTAGTCATTTATGGTTTTTTCTATCCTTAAGCGTGGAGGATCCTTTATGTTGGTGACGAAATTTATCCCTATCCTGAACTTTACTCCTCTGACTTGTACCGGGTTTTTCTGAGATGAGACGATTACGCGAATACGAATTATTATTAATAGACCTTCTTTGAATTTTCCCAGGGCGATCATTAGAATGCCAATTTTGAGGAAAGCGTCTCTTTAAACTTTGTGGCTTAAGATCCTGTTCCTTTCTAACACGCTCAAATTGCTCCTCCTCGAAAAGGTGGGTAGAAGAAGGCGGAATTTTATTCAAAATAGGAGTTATCGCTGGGTTTGATCCGCTATGATACTTACGGCGCAAATCAATAACTTCGGCCCGTTTTCCGCAAATAAATTGTAACAAATCATCCGATACCAACCTAAAATTAGAGTGTGGCCCACCAAAAAGCTCCTGAGCAAATTCCGGATGCTTGGAAATTAGCTCAGATATTCCTTCTTGGAAACATTGCCGCTGCTGTAGCATGTCATAGCAAAGCGTACCAAGAGAACAATCTGTTTTCGCCAAAAAACTACTGTAATTATTAGAGACCGTGCTAAGACCATGAGGTGCTAAGGAGATGAGAGAAAAAACGGGGGACGCAAGATACTTTTTCTGAACCTCAGCATATCTTATTTTGTCCCACGAAGGCCTTTCCAATCTCTGACATTCAATCCCCTGCTTCCTTAATACCGCGCTTGGTTCTGGTATCGCGGGCTCCTGTTCTTTGGTTGCAGGCGCAAAATCAAAGGAAAATCCATCCTCGTTATTAACAGAGGACGTAAAAACCGGAGCTTGCCAACTGGAACTAGCACTCCCATCCTCTAAGGGGTTCTCGTCAACTTCATCATCGCCTGATATCTCTGAAAAATGATCCTGTTCTTCTGGCAGCGAACGGGCAGACAATCTCTCCAAAATGTCTTGTAACATGGGGTGATCAGACATCTGCTCCAAAACATCCAGACGAGTCGAAACAGGCTGTTTCTTAGGAGCTTCCAGCTGATTTGAATCTTCATCGGAATCCCCAACCACCAGAAGCTAAAGGTGCGTACAGACCTGACGCGACACGCACGCGACGCGCCGGTCGCGCGCCTGCTACGCGAACGCGACGCGCACGGTTTTCTCGCGCGCCTGCTGTGAGCCATGTAGAGAGACGCGCGCGCCACGCGACTAAGTTCTATTGCACTTCTTCACTGATTCTCGCGCGATTGCTACGCTCCTACTACTACCCGTCCACACTGCGCCTCGCTCTTTCTTTGATCTGCCGTCGAAAAACCGACAGCAGACGGGTAGCGACATTCGCGTCTATACACAGGAATATTACTTTGGCTCCCTGGCTTCCGCATGCGCAGAATACGAGTGACGAATCAATCAACGCCACCTACACTACAATTACCAATGTCTTTACGATGCAGCGCGTAGTTTCCTAACGGCCTAGTGGTGTAGTGGTTAGAGCATTTGCTTGTCATGTGGGCGGCGTGGGTTCGATTCCCGTCGGTGGCAATGCGTTTTTATCAACCTTTTTTTAAGATTAAGTTTGCTTTTTTTTAATTTAGTTTAGCTTGGGTTAGTGTCAGTTAGTTGGGTTAGTAAGATTATGTTTGCTTTTTTTTTTAATTTGGGTTACTTTGGGTTAGTTTCAGTTAGTTTTGTTCGGTTGCGCCCCGGAGCGAGCGAAGCGAGCGGAGGGCCATGCGTGAAGTCCTAGACACTTATAAACGAACGCACCCATACTCTGCGCATGCGGAAGCCAAGGAGCCAAAGTAATATTCCTGTGTGTAGACACGAGTGGTAGCGACGCGCCTCGGATAGGCGGCGCTAGCGCCGTGCGCGCGCCCCGTCCACACCTAGGAATTTTGAACTGACGCGTGCGTGTCGCGCGCGCCTCGCGTCAGGTCTGTACGCACCTTTAGATGCTTCTATACGGCTAACGAGTAAATTTTGAATGGAACTAATTGATTGAGAAACCAGTTGATGCTGAATATATGATGAACCTCTAATTTGAATCGATAAGGCTGCCGGGCTATAAATTAACCCCCTGCAAAAACTCCACTTAAACATCCTAGACTTAATGTCTCTGAAAGGCTTCTCCCGAAAGTTACTGGCGCTTGAATCAAAAGCCAATGCAATTCCCACTGTAGGCAACGCAAAACGAATTTTATTTAACAGTTGCGGATCGATGTCACCTTTCAGAAAACATGGCATCTTACAGACTGTCCAACTCTTCCAACCCTCGGGTAGACTATCCTCAGCCAACTTCTTAAGCCTTTGCAATATGCCCTTCTCATCCTCCTCTGCATCTTGCACCAAGAGCTCTCCCATGCTAGTGATGTCTGAACTAATCGCCATCTGCAAGGAAAAGAAGGTGGACAGTAAGAAACGGCCGTCAAAACAAGCCGTAAGGTTGAAAAAGCTAGCCGTACTGCGGAAAAATCGACCTAAACGGCCGGAAAGTCGGGCTGCTCGGCCGAAAAAACGGGCCGATCGGCCGAAAAAACGGGCCGCCGCGCCCGGCCGATCGGCCGAAAAATTGGGCCGAACGGCCGAGAGCGGGTGTTGAAAAACGATCGCCGCTAAGGTAAAACAACATATATATTGACAAAATGACCTGAAAATAAAACAAAAATTACATACTGTAGCTTTTTCCATCGGACACAAACACTAAACACAACAATTGCAATTTCAAACTATTCGACTTCGAGACACTCCTGACCGCTTGAATCTTGAATAATAAAAGCGTACTGAGCATTGAGCAATGCTTCGCGCTAGTCGGCACAGGGGTCGAGAGGGCGGCGCGCGTCTTGCGCGGCAGCAGAGAAGGAAGGAAAAGGGCAACAGGGAGACACTCTGAACGCAAGAATGATAGAAGGTAATCTCATATGGGTCAAGCGGAAGCACAGACATAAAATAATCCCAGCATAAGGACTAATGACAGTCTACCTGTTTTTCCGCCTACTGTAAACCCCTATAAGAATATAATAATAATAAAAACTAGAGACAAAATCTTTACCAATAGCAATTTGAAACCGCGCTGTACAATTAGTATCTTATTTTTCAGTGGGAAGATTTTATAGCAAGAAAGCCGATTCCAGGCAAAAATCACCCTGATGATGAGAAGTTTCTTTCCGAGGCAAAAGTCTCATTCGGTGATTACAAATTAAAAGAAAGTAGTGACTACAAAGTGCCCCTTGAAGACAGAGAAACCACCGTCAAACACTACAAGAAACTGCTGGAAACACGGGGAAAGGTAGGTAGATACCTATATATCATGGTGCAATTGAGATATTATGTTGTATGATCATTTTTAGCAATACAACTTGAGACATAATTTCATACAAACAGTTTTTGATATTCGAGATTACAAGTATGAACTTATCGAGAAGCTTAAGGAAAAGCAACGCAAGATTGATCTAATTAATGAACAACTTCCTGAAGATTTCAGGTAAGCTTTGAGGACTGTGCCACTTTCAGGTTTTGCTGAGTGTGTATTTATTTTCTTCTTATAGAAAAAATGGTCCTCCTATTCCTGAATTCGACCCGGCGGAATTCCCAGAGGAAAAACTGCAAGTTAAAGTTGTTGTTAATGAAAACGAAGCAGATTTGGAAGAATATGAATATACCCCAAAAAAAGTGTTTGTGCAGGTAATAGGTAATATATTGCATTTTAAGAGTCACTTAAAGGGCCACTTCTCAACCACACATATGGGGTAATTTGATTATATGACATTGATTTTGTACAGAAACCAGTCGGCGATAACCTAGAAAAAACCCTTTTGCTCGGAAAAGCCTATCCGAAATTCAAAGATGGATTCTTCCGAAGCGCTGTACCAAATGAAGAAGTGCTCAGGGTCGCGGCAATGTCTTTTGAGGAATTGCTGAATTATCCGGAGAACATTGATACCCCGTACGAATCATGCTTAAGATCCAAAAGAGTGAATAGGTAATTGTAATAAATTATTTGAAAATTTGAAGGCCGAAACATACAACTTTTTCAGGATACTTTTCTACCAGCGGTTATCAATATCCGAAATGCAAAATATGATAGATGATTTCAACAATTGGATATATAAAGCGCGAAAACAGCGCCTGCCCATTTTGATTCGTGGAAACTTCATCGACATATTTATAGTGTGCTTGAACGAAGAGCTACAGATTCTCAAGAGTTGCGAAGCACAAGAAGATAAACTCTCTCAGATGGTCAACACTAAATTGAGCAGTGTCCATGATATGGAGGTAATGTCTGTAACCTAAATAAGTCATTTAAAAGATAACATATAATTATTTTCCCAGGATAATCTAGATTCGCTTAAAAGCGATAAGGCAAATCAGGAGATAAAACTGGAAAATCTTAAAATCGAAGAGGGCAAAATACAGGAAAAGTTTAAGATCGCTGTCGAAAACAATAAGTTCTACGACTTTTTGCGCAAAGTATTTAAGAAGAAATTCAAGCCACCCAAGTTGAAAATTGATGGTAAGATAATCATAATATATTGCGCTGTGGTGAGAAATATTTTGACGTTTTAGATGAAAGCTCTTCATCGTCCTCTTCGAGCTCCGAGGAGTCAGACTACGAAGATGATTCGGGAAGTATCGACTCGAGAGACTTCGGATTCATTAAGCAAGACTTAAACGTGTGCCCCAAAGGATGTGAACCCGCCTTGTTTAACTTTACCGTTGATTTACGATCAAAAAGGCACGAAATTGAGCAGAACGAGAGAGATGAATTGAGACTTCTTGAAATGGCTAAGAAAGACATTGATATAGCAACAAGGAAACTGGGAATTTTACGGAGCGCTTACAACGAAGCTCAGGAAAAGCTGGAAACATATAGAGTAAGCATTTAAACTTCCATATTTGTGTTTATGTATAAATATATAATTACTTTTAGAGAGAAAAGCAAGACAAACTAAACAACGTTCGATGCACCGTAGTGTTGAACTTGCACCAAATATATGGCCAGATCCGACGAGAAGAAATGGACATCTCGGATTTTTTAGTATTTTCTAAATCCAAACTCACCGAATTATATAAGAGAGTTAAACTTTTGCAGCACGACGCATTGGACGAACAAGGAAAGCATGAGTAAGTTCCATCATTATAAACAGAAAAATCTGCTCCCATTCACAGCTAATTATTTTTAGTACTTACCTGAAGCACCTCATCCGAATGAAAAAGGACATTATCTACATGAAACGAAAATCGCACTTTCTCAAACGGGAAATAGCGAGGCTTTTGAAAGTGAAGTTCGGAAAAGAGGTGGACATTAACGAATTAGAAGTGGCGGTGCTGCAACGGTCCTTCCAAAAGAATTACGTCAACGAGCTCGAAGAGGTGGTACTGAAAAAGTTGGTGTACGACTTGCGAATCAAAATGACCGACGTCCGTGGGATATATATTCACGAACTGGAACGCTGGCAGGTGAGATATGTTTTCAGATGTTGAACGTCGAATGGAATGTCCTTTAATGTTGTTCTCTGGAGATATTTAAACACCACTCTCGGAGAGAAGATTACGTGGTACCTCATCTTTATTACATGATTTTTTCTCGGTAACCATCCTTACAGGGTTGAACAGTTTCTTTTCAGTTAGTGCCATCAGGGATATTGATGGATAAATTTCTGTTGGGGATAGTGTGAACTACTAAGAAGCATAAACCTACTACTAATGTCCTAACTTTGAACTTGAACTTGACAAATGTTATATAAACATTCACAGTTCATCGTCGGGAGCGATTTTAATCCTTGATGATGCAGCCATCAACATTTTGTAGCATATAAATACGCAGACAAACGCCAAGTTCATGAGGCTTTCGGGTCTCTCAATTCCGCTCAGTCTAGTTGCGGTACAGCACACAGGTGCGTACACTTCTAGTTGTTCTATCCGACAACCTCAATATCTGTGAACACCTGTGCACAGGCACAGGGTGATCAGGTCCTTACCTAACTTGGATGGACGTATGCACAGGTATACGGCAGCCGGGGGATTCTAAAAAGTATTGTAACAATATGGCGGAAAGTGATGATGTATTGCTAGTACTAGAGATTAAAAAGTGCAGATACTGTAAAACAAATGTGGCAAAAATGGTGTGAAGTGTTTGATATACTACCACCATTCATGTGCCCTTTGTACAACGGGGCTCCAGGTCACAAGTGGCAGTAAAAACCAGGTTCGTTGTGACACCTGTGCAAAAAAGCGCGGGAAGACGAAATCCGCGTAATACTTCAAGAGAAAACCCTCTGAGGTATTGAAATAAAAAATTTCCAAGTTAGTAGACTTATTACCCAATGGGGACTTTTTGATTTTCACATTTTAATATCAAATAACTCTTGGTATTTTGTAAAGTGTCAAAATGTTTGCATAAATGACAGGTTTTCTAAGTTCATGACCATTTTAGAGGAAGCCTTTCTAAAATCTTTTCCAGAGAAGTGTTATCTTGTCAGATGTGACCTATCTAACAACATAAGCTGGTTTTCAGATAAACTAAGGGCTGTGAGGGAGCACTTAAGGTTTCTGTGAACAGTATAATACACCAAATAACAAAAAGTATTGCAAGGATTTTCAAAAATTATACAGATTGGAAATTTCTAATGCAAAAATCATAGCAAACGATAATTTAATTAATTCTTCAAATAACTCAAGTAAACTGAGCAGTTTTGGTGTCAGTCTCATGCAGTTGCTTTATGAGCTCATATTGTTCTGTAAAAATAGGGTAATTTTTTGTCATTCTATGTAGATCTGTCAGTGCTGAAATCAGGCGTTATCCCATTAATTCATTATGCCCTTCCCGTCATAGAAAGTTGCGAAAAAGTAGGAAAACATGCTCCACATCAAGGTCTTGGATTGTAGTCATCCATGGCTCTTTTAATGGAATATTTTTTTTTAGAGAAAAATCGTTAGGAGTCAGTACGAGGTCGCGAAAGAAATAAAGGAAAATACGAAACGTTTGGAACTTCTGGCCCTTATCAGCAAAGAAAAAAAGGACATGGCAAGATTCGTGGACATTCAAGATAAAAAACGAGAAAAAATGGAACATATAAAGGCCATACATACAGATTTTATAAAAGGTAATAACAAGACACCACAGTAAAAATTGTTAGTGCCATCAGGCAGTCTATAACTCCTGATCCAATGCCAATTGATTTTCTTGTTGTTAGTGTATACAGAATGCATTGCGTCCCTACATAGGTGACTAAAAGAGATGCACCGTCGGTCTGGGAATCTGGGTGTTTTGCGTTTACCCTGAGTTGTTTCCCACGCTAATCCACTAGTCTTAAATATCGACACCCAACAATCAAAACGTGTGGGTACTGTATATTATCCTGTCAAATGAGAATTAAATGTTTACATATTTTCCTTTTAGATTTACAGAAGCTTCAAGATATAGTCGACGGACAAAATCGAACCATACAAGATCTTAGAGAAGAAATTAAGATGCTGAAAACGAAAGGTCAGTTTTGAATGGTTTGATATTTTAATAATTCTTTTTTAGAACTAATTTATACTTATACTTTTTTGACAATATATTTAGATACAGAGCAGAGAGGTCCGTTTCCAAGCGTAGCAATCTGTACATGGCTTATATCGATTATAAAAAGGCTTACGACTCTGTGCCTCATGAGTGGCTGCTAAAGGTTCTTCAAATATATAAGACTGATGCTAACATTGTTAACTTTTTAAGGCATGCCAGGACATCTTGGCAAACGAAAATATTGTAAAAGATTAGTTTTTAGTAACAAGTTTTATTTCGCCAATATTATTACAGCCACTAATATTTTCACCTTCCACCTTAAAACTTCGAAATAATTACATCACGCCTCAGCTGCTGCGCCATTTTTGCGTTTAGTCCCGGGTCTACCTATTGGACTCGTCAGTAAGGCGTAGGTAGACCCTGCCTTATACGCCGGGATTGTCACGCCCTCGCCTTTACAAAATTCCCTTGTTACAATATATCTTAATGAAGCCGGGATTACCACCGAAAACATACCAATAAAAACAGGTATATTTCAAAGAGACGCCCTCAGCCCGCTATGCTTCTGTATTGCAATGAACCCTCTATCCCACCAGCTGAATTCTACTTCCTATGGATACAATATCAAAAACAACAACGAAGCAGGAGAGAAAGTCAATTATTTCCTCTATATGGATGACCTAAAACTTATGGGAGCTACCAAAAATCAGCTAGAGTAAATGTTGAAGATAGAAGAACAATCCTCCATGAATATTGGAATGCAGTTTGGACTGGAAAAGTGCCGTACAGTGAACATCGTACGAGGTAAAGTATATCCAGGTCACTTTGAACTTAGGGACGGCCAGAACATCGAGGCAAAGAAGGGAGATGAATTTTACAAGTACCTCGGAATGAAACAAACAATGCGCATAGCACATGGTGCAATGAAGGCTGAATTAACAGAAGAATTTACTAGAAGGATAAAACGTTTGATAAAAACTCAACTTAACAACAAAAATCTCTGCAAGGCTATCAATACTTATGCCGTCTCAGTTCTTGGATACTCGTTTGGATTGATAGCATGGACCGGCACTGACATTGAAAATCTCCAGCGGAAAACAAGAACCTTACTTACAAGAGCACACAAACACCATACGAGAAACGCAGTGGAGCGAACAACCTTGCCAAGACATCTAGGTGGCAGAGGTCTTTTCACAGGAAAGCAAATTCCTCAGAAGTTCATAAGGCAGTTTGTAACGTAGATGACTTTACACCACTGCTTTTAAAACAACACCAAGTTCAAGACCGTTATCATACCGACCTTGAGAAAATACGAGTGTGGAAGGTAAAGCCCTTACATGGGATGCATGCGAATGAGGCTACCTAGGATCACGTCGACAATACAGCGTCGAACTATTGGTTAGTTTCAGGACAAATGTTCCCTGAAACCGAGGGCTTTCAAGATCAAGTGATGCCCACCAGTAACTATCTCAAGTACATAATTGGAGATGCTTCGGTGGCGGATGATCGATGTCGATACGGCTGTCAAACCACTGAGACCCTCCAGCATATTACAGGAGCATGCCAAACGTTCGCAGCAACAGAATAGAAAGTCAGGCACGATGCAGTTGCGAAGATAATCCATCAGGAACTAGCAGACAAGCTGTTGCTGCTGCAGAGGGAAAAGGTCATCATCATCATCCAGCCCTGTTTGTCCATTGTTGAACATAGGCCTCCTCTAAGCGTTTCCATGTCTCCCCATCCTGAGCTGTAGCGATCCAGTTGGATGATATTCTTTTTGTATCATCCGTCCAGCGTGTCGGTGGTCTTCCACTGCTTCTTTTGTCGGCTCTTGGTCTCCATTCCAGAATCCTCTTTATCCATCTTCCGTCCTTTGACCTTGCAATGTGCCCTGCCCATCGCCATTTTGCCCTAGTAATGTGCTCAATAATATCATCCACTTTAGTCCTTTCTCGCAGATCCTCGTTTCTCACCCTGTCCCTTAATGTCAGTCCAAGCATTGATATTTCCATTTTTCGTTGTACTATTTGTAGCTTCTTTATTGATGATCTGGTAAGAGTTAGGGTTTCTGCTCCGTATGTTAAACCTGGCAACACGCATTGATTAAAAGCTTTTCTTTTTAGTCTAATTGGTATGTTGGACTTGAATATGTTGCTTAGTTTGCCAAATGCTGCCCATCCCATAGTCACTCTCTTGTCAGTTCGCACGTTTGATTGTCTCTGCTGATTTTTACCTCATGTCCCAGATATATGTATTTTTCGACTAGTTCAATTGTGGATCCGTCCACTTCTGTTTGTTCACTTGGTACTAAGTTTGTCATCATCTTTGTTTTGCTGTAATTGTTTTGCAATCTGACTTTCTGTGAGACATTATTAAGATCTATACGAATGTTCTTAGCATCTTCTAGATTGTCGGTTATTAGAACTATGTCGTCAGCAAACCGAAGGTGATTTAATTGTTTGCCATCGATTCTGACTCCCTTGGTGTCTCACTTGAGGTCCTTAAACGCATGTTCTAAAATAGCCTAGGCGACATGGTATCTCCCTGTCTAACTCCGCGTTTGACGTTAATTTGTCTGCTGTTGGCATGGAGTTGGAGTTTGACTGTAGTTGTTGCATTCCTATAGATGTTTAGGATAATTTTAGCGTACCTGTAGTCCACACGTGATTCCTTTAGACATTTCATAATCGCATCAAACTCCACAGTGTCAAATGCCTTCTGAAAGTCCGCAAACAGTAGAGCCAGTTGTCGGTTGTACTCAATAGTTTTTTCTATAAGTACTTTAAGAACTTGGAGGTGGTCGTTAGTTCCATATCCAGATCGAAAACCAACTTGCTCTCTTGGCTGATAAAGCTCCATCTTATTCTCCATTCTCGAGGTTATAATTCGGGTATATAACTTGTACAAGTGGTTTAACAGGCTGATAGGCCTGTAGTTTTCAAGACTTGTGTGGTCCCCTTTTTTGTGCATTATGATCATAATTGCATCGTTCCATCGAGAAGGAATGGCTTGCTGGTGTAGGCTTAGGTTAAGAAGGATCTGTATTTTTGACAGCAATGTTTCTCCTCCAAGTTTTATAGCTTCTATGGCGACTCCGTCCTCTCCTGCGGCTTTATTGTGTTTGATTTTGGTCAAGGCATAGAGAATTTTTCCTTTATTAATGCCTGGAATATCCTCTGACTCTTGATTTATCACTCTATCGATGGAAAGCTCGACTGGCTCGGCATCCAGTTCATTTCTGTTCCTATATAGTTCTTCATAAAACTCCTCTACCACCTTTATTATTTGCTCTCTGTTTGAAGTAAGGTTTCCTTGCATATCCTTAAGTGTGATTATTTCTTTCCTCCCATTTTCAAATTTTCTTCTTAGGACTTTCATGCTATTGTTGCCTTAAATGGTTTGCATGATTTTTTCCTCTTTGTATTTTCGTATGTCTTTCGTTATTGAATTCGAAATGATCTTACCGCCCAATCAGCAAGATATCTGTTGTGCCCAAGGTTATGGAGGCAATTATCACTAAAAAAATATCACCTCTTTTTAAACATGTTATCTCACCTTCACAACATGGTTTTGTGAAGAACAAATCTACAGTATATCCCTTATAGAATCAATAGAGGATCGCTATGAAGTTGACTCTGTATATATTGATCTTAGCAAGGCTTTTGATAGGCTAAACATTTCAACACTTTTTAAAAAATTAAAGGCTTTGGGTTTCAGTGGGAGTTTTCTCTCTTGGATTAGTAGCTTTCTGACTGACAGATTGCAATTTTTCCAAGCTGCACAATCTCATCTTGTTTCAATATGAGTTGAATGGTGATAGGTTGTGAAAGAGTCAATTTCATAAGGGGTTTGGGTGTAATTTTTTGTGATGGTCTGAAGTTTGCTAATCACATTGAGAATCTTTGCAATAAAGCTATGAAGCTTCTGGGTTTTATGTTAAGAACACTGAAGGATTTTAAAAATATTTTTGTTCTGAAAAATGTATATTGTGCTGTTGTATGCAAGTTCAGTTTGGTCTCCACATTATAAAGGCTATATTGACAGTTTGGAAAAGGTTCAAAGGCGTTTTTTAAGACATATAGCCTACAATCTGCATATTCCAGTAGATGATATTAACTACTGTGACCTGTTGAAATTGTTAAACATGAAAACCTTGGAAACTCGTAGAAGAAACTGTGATTTATGTCTCCTTTATAAATTGTTGAATGATCACATTGATTGTCCGGAGTTGTTGAGTAACATAGGTTTCCATGCGCCCATAAGAAATACTAGGCAAATGCAATTGTTCAGTGTCAACTTCCATAGAACGAACTATGGTTTTTATTGTTCTTTATCTAGGAACTGCAGGGAGGCCAATGCTTGCTCAAATGAATCGGAAATGTTTGGTACGTCTTTGAGTCAATTTAAACGACTGCTGAGTAAGCTATAATTAAGCATTTGTACCTACTTATCTGTTTGTTTTAGTTCATTTTATTTTATTGTCTTTTTATATGATAACTATATATTGTTTTGTTATATTGTTTTAACCCTAACCTCTTCATGCTAGAATTTTAATTTTTTTCTAGCACGAAATGTGTGATTTTGTAATGGCTAGTCCGTGAAGTTTCCCATCGCTACTTCGGATGGGTCAGATTTTACCCTGATTTTTGCGTTAAAGTCTCTGCACATAATGGTGTAGTGTTCCGGACTTTGCTTTATAGCTTCAACAACTTCAGCATAGAATATATCCACTTGCTCATCTATATAGTCAGTGGTGGGTGCATAAATCTGAATAATCTTGATGTTATATCTTGCGTTTAGCCTTAAGATAATGTATGCTACTCTTGGTGATGTTGAGTGTATCGATATGGCAAATTTGGAGTGATTTGGTAGATCATATGTCCTGATCTGAGTGTTTCTGACTTCACTTATACCGACTACATCCCAGTTAACTTTCTCTAGCTCGATCTCCATTTCGGTAAATTTATCTTCTAATAGTAAAGTTTTTGCATTATAAGCTGCTACTCTTAAAAGTTTTGGCTTTTTTAAATTTCTTGTCAAATTTTTGTCCCTCCCAGAATCCTTGGGAAAGACCGATAAATCAGTTTGAGATTTTGGATTTAATATCCTAATCACCTGGGGTAATTCAGTTTTAAAATTTGACATGACATTTGCTTTGAGGGGAATGGCTGTCATTGATGAAAGGTGCTACCTCTCCAGCACAACTCTTACACCCCCAGGGAAAAGGTAAGTTACAGTAAATACACTCCCGAATCTGTTTTAGAAAGTAACAACTATAGGATCTACTACATTCTCGTAGGTAAGTGGGCTAAGGAAGCCACGCTGATTGACATCGCCATACCCAACAAGTGGCGTGGCCACTCGTGCCTGCGGCACGCACGAGGCCCTTCGGGCCTCGTTTGTGTGACCTTCGGTCACACATTATTGCCACGCTCCTATCCGTACCGTGGCCTATAATTAGAAAGCCCTTATAATTAGAGTTACCAATCGCTAGTCTAATTATACCTTGATAAATTTCTATTTGGTTGCCATGGTAACCAGTTGGTCAACGTCAATCGTTAATTTTGTTTTAATCTTTACCCAAATACCAAATATCAAATCTCTAAGTCGTACGATTGACGAATTATGACGATTCTTTACTTTTTTTTGGTTACCATAGCAACCAATTTTTTAGTATCAAATTAAGCTTCATAAACAATCCTAAGTACCATACTATATCTTTTATTAGTGATATACATATTATTAATTGGTTGCTATGGTAACCATGTTGTCAACAAAAAATGCTAACATACTTTCACCTCAACTTGTAAATTGGCATCGAAAAAAAGAAAAGTTGGCCCTTGTTTACACGGACAAAAATGCCAAAAAACGGTAACTTGTCCTGTTTTCACACCCTGTATATTAACAGACCGTAACCAAAATCAATAGGCTTCGAGGGTTTGTGGACCTCTACCTCTATGCCAAATTTCATGTCGCTATCTTCAAAATTGCGACCTGTAAATGCCAAAAAACGGTAACTTGTCCTGTTTTCACACCCTGTATAACAATTAAAGCAAAAGAACAAAGGAACAAAAATACGTGTCTTACCGAATACTTTCATTTGATATTTAAAAAAGAATATTATCCTTGTTTACACGGACAAAAATGGCAAAAAACCGTAACTTGTCCTGTTTTCACACCCTGTATATTAACTGATCGTAACCAAAATCAATAGGCTTTGAGGGTTTGTGGACTTCTAACTTTATGCCAAATTTCAAGTCGCTATCTTCAAAATTGCGACCTTAAATGCCAAAAAACGGTAACTTGTCCTGTTTTCACACCCTGTATAACAATTAG
>MU188366.1:0-24747 GCA_016904865.1 Pissodes strobi
CTCCAGAAGGCTTACAGGAACTGATAGATAAAATTGTGGAATCAGGTTACCAACAAGACCTGAAAATAAATACAGCAAAAGCAAAAGCTATGGTCATCAGCAGAAATCAAAACTCACGAGCCAATATACGAATATATGGTACTACAATAGAGGAAGTGAGAAAGTTTATATATCTCGGGTGCTGGATTACCCAAAACCTTGGTCCGGAGACCGAAATTTGAGCACGAATTGAAAACGCAAGAGCCACATTCATGAGAATGAAGACATTTCTAACAAATACCACCCTGTCACTCGATACTCGATACCGTTTTGCGAAAACATACATTTATTCAGTCCTCTTATATGGCATGGAATCTTGGACAATGGGAAAGAGAATAATGCAGCGACTGGTAGCATTTCAAATGTGGATATTCCGCAGACTTTTAAACATCCCATGGACAAGACGAATGACAAATGAGAATGTTTTGAGAATGATGGGAACAGACAGGAAACTCTTACGACACATGACACTTGTTATCTGGGACATGTATACAGAGGAGAAAAATATCAACTTTTGAGATTATTTATGGAAGGAAAGATAGAGGGCCGAAGAGACCCCGAAAGACGAAAATGTTCATGGCTTAGAAATGTGAGAGGGTGGACAGGATCAGACATATACACCCTATTGAGAGCAGCAAGAAACAGAAAAGTTTGCTGTCATTGTCGCCAACCTTCAGTAATGAAGAAGGCACCTAAAGAAGAAGAAAAATACACGTCAAGTATTTATTAGCCTCCTCAAATCCAGCTATGTTTTCTACGTGGGGTTGGTTGGGATTTTGCCGGTCTACAATCATGACAGTAGTGTTATTGGGATTTAATTTCAAACCAAAATCTGCACTAGTTTCATGGAGACGGTGCATAATTTCTTCTATACTTGATGTTATAATTAGTGTGTCGTCGGCATATCTCAGATTGTTAACTTTCCTTCCATCCACAGATATACCACCTTGCCAGTTATCGAAAATGTCACGCATTATGTATTCGGTGTATATGTTGAACAATAGGGGCGCGAGAATACACTTCTGTCTGACGCCCTTCATTACTTGAAACCTGTTTGATGCCACATTATTAGTTCTTATAAGACCATAATTGTGTTCATACAGATCTCAGATAAATAGGATTAGGTGGTCAGGGACCCCCATTTCTCTGAGTATTTGCCACATTTTTGGCCATCCTACCAAGTCGAAAGCCTTTGAATAATCCACAAAACAGAGGTACATTTTTATGTTAAATTCTCGGGCTTTCTGAATTAATGGTCGTATGCTTCCTATTTGTTCTCTTGTTTCCTTACCAGACATAAAGTCGGTTTATTCATCTGCAATCTGGGCTAGTAGATATGGTCTAAGTCTGCTATTAATGATCTGTAGGAGAATTTTACATGCATGGGGTATTCATGCAATCATGCGATAGTTATTGCAGTCTGCTGGATTGCCCTTTTCATATAACGCAATATAAAGTGAACTGCACCATTCGTCTGGCCAAGTTCCTGTCTTCCAAACCCGATTGCATAGAAAATGTAAAACATCAACTGCTGGCTGTCCTATTGACTTTAGTATATCTGCAGCTATGCCATCTATGCCTGGAGGTTTATTGTTTTTGAGGCGCCTTTAAGGCATGTTCAACTACTGATCTCAGAAATTCGACTCTCTCTCTCCTATACTTTTAGTAGCCCCTAAATGCCGTATACTTGTGCATACGTTCATCCAGGTTAGGTAAGGACCTGACAACCTTATACCTGTGCATAAGTGTCCTCAGTTATGGGGGTTGTGGGATAGAACAGCTAGAAGTAGACGTACCTGTGTACTGCCTCGCAACTAGACTGAGCGGTTTGAGAGACCCGAAAGCCTGATTAACTTGGCGTTTGCCTGCGTATTTATATGTCACAAAATGCTGATGGCTGCATCATTAAGGATTAAAGTCGCTCCCGTCGACCGCTCAAGTTGTTTATAATTAACAGTTAATGTTTATATAACATTTTTCAAGTTCAAGTTCAAACTTACGACAGGCTGATAATTAATTAATGATTTTAATTAGTTCACACATTCCCCCTCCCTGATAACGTTGGTCCCCAAAGTTTTAACCTGACTTATTTGCTTTAAAAGAGAGAAAACCGACCTCAATTCTAGAACACATACTTTATTGCACCTAAATTTATTATAATTTAATATATATTTCGTCAGTGGACTTGTTCTGGCTTAGATCCACCCATTTCCATTTCATGTAGTAAGTTCTTGTATGGTTTGCCTCGCTCTTTGTGCTAGTTATAGGTACATGTAACAAAAGAAAAATAGTTTTACAAGTTATACTAACAATACTCTAATATTATGCTATGTTTTCTTATTTATGTCGTTTTTTGTTTGTCTTATTAACAAAATCATAATTTGATAAACCAGGCTGTTTACTAGAGATGTATTATTTCAAAATTTATTTGCTTCTATGGCCAATAACGTTTTACGTCTTAATATTCATTGTGTTAATAAAGCAACTATGTGAGAAACGTATTATTTAAATACGGTTCTGTTTTTTACCTTATTACTAATTATATATGATAAAAACTCTCTCGATTTGATTTCTTTAAGCTGATTGATCTATTATACCTTATATCTAGTGCAAACCTATCCGTTTTGAGAACATTGCTTTTCTTTTTATACTGGCTTATAATACCATTTTTAAAACTAGGTTTTTATGTCTATGGACAATAATTTGCCTTTCATATGATATCTCCTCTATTAAGATGCGTTCATCCCAACAGTCAATTCATTGTCTTTATAGCTGTTAGTTTTTTGGGAAAAGGTCTGTTAATGGGGTATATCTATAAAGATAATGAATTTTTTCCTTCGGCATAAAAATCAACTTATTGCGGCTCTGTCAAAAAATAAAATACCTATCCTATATAAACAATATTACGGTATGTTAAACTTATTTCTTTTTAGAATAAAATCCAAACGCCGGTCCTGTATATATTCTATTTAGCCATTGTTCTTTACTTCTTATTTTTAAATCCATTACTTACAAATTTATCAAAACTATATAGTATATAGACTTTCCCGTCTATGTATAAAATATTTGCTAACATCATTATAATAGTTTATTGACTCAGTTATATTTCTTGACCTATCCAAAACTTGCTGATATTGGTATATCAAATGACAAAATTTATTTTACTTGCTGACTTAATTCAACATGCCAGTTTTAGAAATTATGCAACATATCATATTTATGACTTTATGAATCTTATTATTTTCTCAAGTTATTGACTTGCAATGCGATCTTGCGTCACTTTATAATAATGATATTCAAATTACGTTTACAATAAACATGATGTAAATTAGCTCTAATAGATGAAAATTATACGTTACGCTTTTTAGCGACTGAATAAGTCGTTGTTTGTGGATTCCTTTGCTGCCGGCTGTCGGACGTTCCATTTAAGTAGTTTGCTTTCTGTGTCGGACTGCTTGTTTACGCAAAGCCTGGTAGATGGCGCTCGTAGTTGTCCTTTTTGGTTTCGTAGCAGATACAAGTCGTAGTGGGTTCTTTCAGTTCTTTGTTCCTTGAAAGGCGTGGTAAAATGGCGTCGACTTGATTTGCTTCTTCGTGTGGTGGCATTGGATGGGCTAAAGAATACAATCAAATATAAGTCTCGTGAATATGATTTTTGGCAATATTAGATACTTGGCAAGATTTGATCTAAGGTTTGTTATTATTGAATTATTTTTTAAATTATCTAATTCGTTGTCTACTGCTGCAGGTATTTCATTCATATATTATAATTTCTTATACTTTTTTATCTTCTAGGAATCCCTAGTCGAAGAATGGGGATACTTCTGCTAGTGATTGTTCGAATGGCTAAGTCCTGTATGGACTCGATTGGTGCTTTCCAATGGCTCCTGACTGGTCCTGGATTGTGATCCATGCGGCATGTTCTCAAGGTATGGTTATATATACATTTTTTACAATTTCTTACTGCTTTTCTATACACGTCTTGGTATCGCTTACATATACATTTTCCCATATATTTATTTTATTCTATGTTTCTTATATTTACTTTCCATATCTCAAGTTTTTCTTACTCAAGGCTTACTTTAAATGTATATAGGCACGCTATGTATATATATATATGCTAGCTTTATGTAAATTGTGTAGGACAGAGAAACATTATATTATTATTTATATATCCACGTATGCTCTCACACATTATATAAACATCTTTTGCTTATATATTTCTCCATTATTTCACTTTATTAGCTTTACATAAACACCTTTTGCTTATATATTTCCTCACTATGTACGCTTCTTCTTTTCTCAAAAACATATTTTTCTATATTTCTTCTCACTTTACATAAACAACTTTTCAACTTATGCTTCTTCTATATTCTTCATGCTTTACATAAACATTTCTTGCTTATGTAACATTTCATTGCATTATATTCACCGACACCGGTCTAAGCAAGGCCACCTACGACCGTGGTCTAAGCCGCCTTGCGAACTCGTTTATCTTTAATAATAATTAGATATTATTACTATTAAAAAGAGATGTTTTTGCATTAATTTGTCGACAATTGAAGAGAAAATAGCATATTTTATTTGGAGGAAAAGTTACTTTTCATGGCTTGCTCTCTATTACCAGCCTCACTCCGTTCGGCTGTTAAACACGAGCCCGCCATGAAAAGTATCACTTTTCCTCCATATAAAATAATATACTATTCTTATTTATATTTTAACCCCCTAAGTGCCTTGTATATATAATTTTCTATGAGCACTTGGGTTTTATGTTTACACTATTTACATTTTGAAGCTTCGGGTCTTTTTGTTTTTTACTTGCTTAAATTCTTCGTTTACTTGAGTAGTTGTTCTTTATAATTATATTTTTCCTATCTTCGTCCTCTTCACTAGTTTCTTCTACGTCCTGCTCCATGGTTTCCTTTAGTTTCTCCTATACAAATCTGTTGTATTGCTCCATTTTGATGTCTGTTCCATATAATTAACTATATTTGTGTTTTCGGTATTAACTTGCACTTTCGCCAAAAATAAAGCAGATCCCACAACGTAGTTACCTTCTTTCTTTCTTTGTTCCAGGTATGAACATAGACCCCTAGATGGCGCTTGTGATCTCGACCGCCCTTACTTCGGCGAGCGTCCGTGGATGCAGCACGTGTCCGTACTCTGTCTTTGGTGTCGCAGACCGCCTGTAGATGGTAGCCTTGGCCGTATCTCGGCGCGTGATTCGAAACCAATATGTACTTATTATATGTATAGATTTTATGCAATAGCTAAACTGGCCTAGCCTGCGTTTATTAAATGTTTAATTATTTAATGATTTACTTGATTTTGATGTTTAATTTAAGTTATTACTGTCGTTGTGAGGTAGATTCATTAAGATGGCGCCCAGTTAACACTAAATTGCTTGGTGTCACTATTTTAGATGTGACGTAGATGAATTATGAGTGTCACGACGCTCAAATTAAATCACTTGGCAAGCGAGGGTGGCTTATTTTAAAGTTTATTTGGCATAGTGACGTCACTATTTTATTAATAGAGTTTATGTGAGCGGAGTTGTCTTTTATTTAGGTATCTGTTCTGATATTTATAAGGTAAGTCTTTTAAGTTTATCACAAATTGCTAAGGCACTTTCACTACTTTTTAAAACTCCCCAAAACTATCCCTTTACCGGAAGTTCTTATACTTCACAAATTCGACTCTCTCTTATACTTTTAGTAGCCCCTAAATGCCGTATACCTGTGCATACGTTCATCCAGGTTAGGTAAGGACCTGCCAACCTTATACCTGTGCATACGTGTTCTCAGTTATGGGGGTTGTGGGATAGAACAGCTAGAAGTAGGCGTACCTGTGTACTGCCTCGCAACTAGACTGAGCGGTTTGAGAGACCCGAAAGCCTGATTAACTTGGCATTTGCCTGCGTATTTATATGTTACAAAATGCTGATGGCTGCATCATTAAGGATTAAAGTCGCTCCCGTCGACCGCTCAAGTTGTTTATAATTAACAGTGAATGCTTATATAACAGTTTTCAAGTTCAAGTTCAAACTTACGACATGGTGATAATTAATTAATGATTTTAATTAGTTCACAATATACCTGGATGAGATGCATGTTAGTAGGTTTGGACGGACAGTGACTGTAATAATGCGGTCGTTGATAGTTTGGTAGCTCTCCACGTATTTGACCATTCGTTTATTGACCACTACGGTCACGCCATTTTAACTTACATTGCCTGAACTTGACACGAATATCTACTGGTCATGGTAAAGTGTCCCTTATCCTTCCAGTGGGTTTCTGTCAAACCACATGTATCTATTTCTGCTGCCTTTAACTCACGCTCCAATATTTGGAGTTTGCCTACGCTTGATATTCTTTCCATTAACTCTCGCTGCAGACAGAGCCTGGTTACCTACATCTGTCTGATCGATCACTGATTTCACACTTGTTGGTCTGAACCCAGTCAAGCACCGATCACTACACTGATCGCATTGCACACACAAACTATTATCGTCTAGCATCATAAGTGTTTATGGGATAATAATCAGGTGGTTTCCCCTTGCCTGCCCGATCATATACCGTTGACTCGTTATTGTGGAGCTCATCTGCCTTTAGAGGCCATTTCTAATCTCAAGGACAAAAGGGTGCCCTATTCTGTCCGAAGACAGGAAGCTTATTCCGGCCCACACTCGGTCCCCATCTACGTTAGCCACCATAGGTGTTACCGTCCTTCACCAATAGGAGGTGTAGATTGGGATTTTCCTATCATTAAGCTTGAGACCATTAGGCAATTCTCTAAGCTCTCCAGTAGTTTAGAAGGACGAAGGGACAGTAAGGATCTGATTAATAAAACAAGAACGTAGGATTTTCGAAAATATTGAGAAAAAGTGGATATTTCCTATATTTTTTAGTAACTGTATACTAAATTTAGAAAATGTATTAGCAACATCCAAAAATGGGTTTAACATTTATAATTTTTTTATGACTTGATCGAAAAAGGCCCTCTCTACATACAAGAGTTAAATTTCGAGATTATCGCGCATTTGTATTTTTTTTTTAATATTTGCTACATAAAAATGTTTCCGAATTAACTGAATCTTGGTTAGCATTTAATTAGAAGTGTAATAATTCTAAAGATGTTATTTTTAATTTGTCGATAATTTTATTTATTAACATATTTTTTTGTATGGGAATTTAACACCCAAACATGGGTAATAACTTTCGTTTTTCACCGTATAGTTTGGTTTTGGTGATAACACCCTGTATGTTCGTGATATGAATGAGCCATAATTAAACTCCGAATATATTTATTTCACCCCAGGTGAACAGTAAGTTTGTGCATTTAAAGCATTGTATTTCATAAGATATAAACAAGTAAAACACAATTTTACTTAAAATTCCACTATAATTGAAACTCGAATTAACTAATTGTCATTCGACATGTTTCACTACATAGTAGCTTTATCAAGAATGAATGGCAGTATTACAAAATGTTGTTATCACCCTATCGGTTGTACAGACTTGGTTTTTCTTTATTTTTATTTTTTTTATTTTTTTATTTAACCGATAGGGCGACAACAACATTTTGTAATACTGCCATTCATTCTTGATAAAGCTACTGTGTAGTGAAACATGTCGAATGACAATTAGATAATTCGAGTTTCAATTATAGTGGAACTTTAAGTAAAATTTTGTTTTACTTGCTTGTATCTTATATGTATGGAGTTCCACCAAGTATCGGCAAATTCAATTAAATCATTGTATTTCAGTTACTCCTTAGTCGGTATAATAGATTTCGTCATATGCAACAATCTCTAAAAAACAAAATGTCACTCCGTCAAGAAAATCGTTATTAATCGTTCTCAATTTAATAGATCTTTGTCTCAGTCAGTGTTGTGTAAACAACAATGTGTCAAATAAAGAAAGAACATGCTTCCAATTTCTCAAATGCATCCGCTCCCGCGCATTTTCCGGCTTTATTTCTCCGTGCCGCGCCGGCCTGTAGGGAAAATTAGATTTTAGTGCCTTACAAACACTCATCCGTGATGCATCGATCCTGTCATCGCTCTGCATAAATTTGGCCCCAATTACGACGCCAAGATTTAGTGATTTTCTTATTTATATGCACAGATATTTAAAAAATATTTGCTGTAACTCTGTTCTCTTTGTCCAAGCTTGGATAAAAAACTCCTTTGGGCGTTTTAACGCAATTTCGAGACAATACAGAATCGTATCGTAAAGCCTGAGGAAGATAGAAGAAGGTAAAATGGCGGATGGAAATTTATAGTTAGTTATTCTTGTACTACTCAAGAATCGAATCAAATGTTCGAAGTCTTATATCCCTGGTAGAGTTAATTGAGAGAATTGAAGAACACGGAAAGTAGAAGGTATTTAGTGTGAGCAGAAAGACAGACAGTTGAAATTTTGAAATAAAAGAGAGTTCAATTAAATTCAGTAAAGAAAGGAGTTCTAGTTCATTTCAGATTTAAATAATCAAGAAGTTTTGTTAGACATTTAATAATAATTCACCGAATGTACAGTATCTATTTAGTTTTATGTGTGAAAGAATGAATGCTTGAAAATAGTTACAAATTGTATATTGTTATCATATTTGATGCAAATTAATTATTGCATTATTAAAGTACATAATACCTAGAATACATGTTTCAATTCACAACCTATGTATACAACCCCGCCACTTTATTTTAATACAGTCCACTAATTAAAGTGGTTAATCATAAAGTTAATTACCACCCCCACCTTTGTGGTCATAAATGATTAAGAAATAATTGTTTATTCCGACCACACCCTACAAATTATTACTTAAGCCCGATTGTAGACCTAATAGAACTTAGGACCCTTTTATTCGCAAAGCATATCTTATGATGACCTTTTAGCACTATTAACAATCAAAACACTAACAATTTGGATTAACCCAAACTAACCCAACTAACCCAAACTAACCTAAACTTAAAATTAAAAAAAAAAGTTATTTAACAAAAATTACATCAAATAATGCAGAAGCAAATAAACGCCATTCATCGTGTTGTAATGAAGTAGATTATCATAAAAAGCTGTTCATTTGAATGTATGTAACACATCAAACTTCTAATATTATACACTTTGTTTTTGGGAAGAAGTAGAGAGTATGAGTTATGTAGTATTTCCAAAGTAGGTAGGGCTTCACCTGGTGCGTCTTTTTTTTGTGATATCTCAGGCGTTGAACTCTTCATTTGCCGAAAAGTCTTTCTTGTAAAAAAAATTCCACTACTTTCCTTAGTGTAATAGAAATAGTTTGCTTTTACTGTCATCTGCAAAACTGTAAACGGGATTATTCGTTTCTGTCAGCAGGTTATTAATATAGATGAGGAACAGAGTTGATGAAAGTATTGAGCCCTGAGGCACATCCGCATTAATAGTGAATGTGTCTGAGATGTGTCAATCAACTGCAACGTGCAGAGATCGGTTCTTAAGGAAACTGGCAGGCCAGCTGCAGATAGAAGCTGGCAGTCCGAAGGACGGTAGTTTGTTGAGCAATCCGTCATGCCAAACTCTGTTGAATGCCTTAAAATATCCAACGCAATCGCTCGAGCCTCTCTGTAGTTCTCAATGGCCCTACTCCATATATGACTGACATAGACCAATATATCGCTTGTCTGTTTCTCTTTGCGAAAGCCGTATTCATTATCGCTGATTATTCGATTGTTCTCGAGGTACTTGAGTAGTTGCTGATTGACTACACGTTCCATGACTTTGGAGATTATTGGAAGCAAAACAATTGGGCGATAATTTGACGGCGTGGTTTTCTTGCCTTTTTTTGGAATAGGTTGCACTCAAGCGACTTTTCAAGAAGATGGATAAATCCCTTTATGTAAGACAGAAAAAAAGCCTGAAAAAAAAAAAACGGGTGTTAGTTCGTTGGCGCAGTTCTTTAACACGATGGTAGGTATTCCATTCGGTCCTGATGCCTTTTGGGTATCTATTTCTTTAAGGAATTTACGAATATCACGGTGATGAAACTTGACTTCGGCCATGGTAGTATTTCGATATGGTGGGGAGAGCCTTGTCTTGGGGGCGTCTAAGGTGAATGAAAACATTTTGGCAAGCATGTTTGCTTTGTCCTTGGCTGTAGTCGCCGTGACGCCACGTTCGTCTGTCAAAGGTGCTTCTAATACATGTAGATCAATCTTTAGGCACCTCTATAACCATTGTTGCATGTTTTTTTTTTGCTTTTTTAATCGAAGCATGTATGGATCCCCTTCCAAATGATTTTGACCGGAAATTACAAATTTGTGATTGATTTCTCTTTAATTGTGATTTGGTAGCACAAATTTCAAAACTCTGGAAAATGGAGTAGTAAATCTTCCCGAAGTCTATTATTTAAACAAAAAATAATTCTTGCCTGACTATGCTCATCATTTAGTTTCATCTTTTTTGCAGCTATAGGATTACTTAAGTCAGATAGCAGCAGTTCGGGCTATTTCAAATGGATTGTAGATATTCAATAAGCAGATTATCTTCTTCCTTTGTTGAAAATCTTGTTCTTCCTGGCGCCTTCTGCTTTTCCAGTGTTCTATCTCTTTTTCCCATCTATTCTATTTTCTGAGTTGTATTTTTATTTGTGTGCATTATATGTGCAATATTTCGAAGAGACAATAAAAACAATAACTTGTGCTCTTTCGGCTAAGTTCAACTCGATCTGCATTTGCATCATTCATTTCTCCATTTTTTTTCAATTGATGTTCTAATTGTTATTTCGCTTGCTTCCCTATTCTAGATTGGGGTACCACATTTTGCTATTTTTATGTTTCTTACTATTGCGTTTATTTTATGTCTCCATCGCTTACCATAGACCTTATTTTTGATTTCTATTGCCTTGATGTGTGTCGATTGTTCTTCATTCATTCCTTATATATCTATTACAATTATTGTTTGAGTTTTTCATAATTTTTGATAATCTCTACCATCGCTTTAGCTGTTACATCTTTCCTGTTTACTTATTCTTCTTATAATGTCCCTGTTACACAGCCAAACAGAGAAAATGCGAAAACAGTAAAACACAGAAGTAGGAAAAGCAGGAAGGACAAGAAATACAGCAAAAACCATAAAACAGTGGAAAACTGTATAGCAGTTATGATTTACAAGTTCTAAAGCAAATTCCAATTCCACTAGAGCCACCCCCTAAGCAAAAAAAAAAATTAAAAAACTTAATTTTGCACAGGTTCTGGCGCAAATATCGATTCCTGCAATGCCTTCTGCCGCACAAACAGACAGAAATATAGAAAGAAAAACATTTTTAAAATGTAAAAAGAAAAAAAACAGCAAAAAACACCATTCAATTAGTGAATATTCCCTTTATATTTAATATTTTCACCATCGGTGTCTAGTTTGTTATTTCAGTTCCTTCCTTACCCTGGTTCGTATCAGTTTTACTTTCCGTCACCTTATGTTTTAATTTTCATGGGTCGTATTACTGAGTGTTCTTATTATTTCATTCATCCGAATATTTAGCTTTATTTTACATTTCTGTGCCCCCGATTCCATATTCTACGCTCTAATGTTATACCTTAGTCTATTTATTGATCCTTTATTTTCGCTTTTTACAACTTGCAATAATTTCTGACATCGGTTTTGTCATTATACCTCCTCTATTGATGTATTTTCTCCATTTCTGCTAGTGCCTCTATCAATGGGTTAAATATTAAGTATTCTAATTTATGTTTGCCTATATTCTAAATCTTATATTTTCGTTATTTGATGTGTGTTGCGTCATTTATCTCCCTCAGTTATATTACTTACACCATCGGTGTTATGTTTCTTATTTCAAATCCTACTTTATCTTGTTTTTCTTTTTAGCTTTGTTTCTAATTTCTCATTTTCTTGTTTTTTTGATTTGCCGCTTTATTGAAGGTTTGTGTTCTTTGCTCTCTTTTGCTCGACTGTTTTGCTTTACTTTTATTTTTTCAACTTCGATTCAATTTTAAACGCGTTTCCATTAACTTATTTATTACTCTCATCTCTTCTTCGATGACTTTGTTAATTTTCACCCATTCTTTATGTATCGATTTTAATTATTATTTGAGTTTTCCATTTCTATATTCTATAAATTTTCACATTCTCTATCATCACTTTGTTAGTTATACATTTCCTTGGCATTCTGGCACTTTAAATTTAATGTCATATGTAAGCCTAATTTACAAAACATCGCAATCGCTGTCCCACACCTCATTGAACACAACTGTAAATCCAACAATCAAATTAATCAAATATTGATCATCAAACTCTGCCTTCCTCTCAGCTTCATAATAAATAATTCTTTTTAATTTGGACTTTCCCCAGAAAAGTTTAAACAGGAAGAGTGATGTTAAACATTTTGAAAATTATAGATCAGTTAGTCTCAGTTTCTTCATCTCGTCATCTCGAGCATATGTGAAACCAAAATTGGCAACAGACTAATGGATTTTCTTTTTCAGCACATTCTTTTGGGTGCACGTCGACATGGTTTTCTCAAGGAAAGCCAATTGAAATTGCTATTTTTGTTTTTTTTTTAGAAGGAATGTACTGTAAATTACTAATTAATAATCACCTTGCCTAAGTTTGAACTTCAACTTGGAAAATATTGTGTAAACATTCAACATAAATTAAAAACAACGTGAGCGAACAGCGCGGGAATTTATGAACCTTAATGTTACAATGGTCAGCAGATTTTATGATAATTGTCAAGCGGACCATTAGTCTGGCAGATCCTCACCTATTCCTTTATCACCTACTGCAGTCCACTGGGAGGTGGTAGGGGTTCTAATCATATCCTACTTTCAGACCCAACTCGGGAAGTGCAATTCATGGGAACGTACTTCTTGGGGGATATTCGCCTAAAAAGTGCTAAAGTCAAATCTACGATAGATCCGTCAATATTCTAAGTTAATGATTTTTAAAGTTAAATAGTTACACCACCTTAAAGTCCTGAGTGAAATTAAGATAAACTAAGAACCTTAAATAATTATCTCTTGAAATAACCAAACCTAACCATAAATTAAGACACAACACTGCTCTTAAAGAACTTATTATTATACAGGGACAAAGATGATTTATAAACAATTGAAACCATGCCACAACCGAAATGAGATGCGTGTTTTAGTAATCGGGTATAGTGTAAAGCCATTAAGTCCTTAACCAATAGACGTTGGTATTATTTTATCGAAGTGTCTTCTGACCTGACGTAGATCGATCCATAATCTGAGCTATATAACCTGCACGCCATTCCAGGCGTGGCGTCACGGATAACTAATCTTGACAATACGATAACATGGATAAACAAAACAAAATATTGAGAGTTTTCTGGGACGTATCGAAAGTTTTCGCCAGCACAGATCATGAGGTACTTTTGGGCAAGCTGGAACTGCATGGGCGCAGAGGGCCTCTTTTGCATTGGATGCAGCCCTAATTTCAGAAATCTAAGGCAATTAGTTTGCATTCGAAAAAATGAGGCAAGTGTCTCGCAGGGGAGTATTATTGGAATTATCCTCTCAATTGTATATAAATTATTTTTCCTAATTTATAAACTCGGAGAACTTCAAAACTGGTAACTACGCCAATGAAACAAATCTGAAAATAATTGCCAAGACCTGACAAAAGCAGAGGGACGATAAAGTTCCATACATTAAAATCGACCAGCAGCAAATCAAACAAAACAAAAGTACAAAATTTTGATAACGCTTAAATAATTGATCTTCAAAATGTAGTTTGCAAATCACCAAATTTGTTGTGGAAAGCTAACCTTTTAAGGAGATGCAATGCTTCGATTCTTAAAAATACGAAATGATAATTTCATGTCCTATGTAAAAGCCACAACAAATATATATTTTTTTTACAAGAAGCAACAAGCGATGACCTTGGTCGTATTACACCAGGAATTTTAAAAACTTTCGATAAAATAAATATATCTTCTGATCTAAACTTAAAGTAGAGTTTGAATTTTCCTTCCTCCATCTGATTTAAATGAAAATTGTGATCTTCTAATGCCATGTAATCTTTAATCATTGGATCATGTGGACGTGGAAATATATATTTTAGTATAATATCTCTTATTATATTATGATCAGTATCATCCACTTCTTACCTCCTTAAAATAACATTCAGTGCCCTATTCATATTTTAATTGTATAAACGTAATGCAACAAACAAACTTTCAGGTTATGTTTTCCGTCTCTTTTTTTATGGTCGGCACACGCACAAAAGGAAAATCCTATACCACTCATCGAGCGGTGCGTGTGCGGACAAGACGGTGGACGTTGGACTTGAAGCGCTGTAGGTTGTAGTATTCGGGAAAGACGTTAGTCGGAAGTCCATTCCAGAGCGAGGCAGTTCTCCAGATAAAGGAGTCCTGTAACAGCGACGTCCTAGGTGTTCGCAACGGATTCGTATGTTGATGAGCAGCTTCTGTCTGCCGGGTGTTTTTGTTTGGCACAACACTGGGCTGAATCGTAAATGCCAGCTGATTCAAACACCCTCTGTAGTAGTATCGATTGTAAAGAGGTAGGTCCACCACTTTTCTTCGATGTTCAAGTCAACTCTGGATCATCCACTAGACGGACTGCCCTCCTTTGTATGGAATCCAATATCTTAAGCAAGTGTTTGGGTGCCGAGCTCCACACATGAGAACAGTATTCCAGAGATGGTCTTATCTGAACCTTATAGAGAAGTAAGTGCTAATGAGGTGTATACAACTTTTTTGTTCTATAGAGTGCTCCTAGCTTTTGTGATGCCTTGGCGATTTTGGTGACGTGATTATGGATGAGTCCAGAGTCAGTGTTTGTCCTGTCATTGATAGGTCAGGTCCTGCGGTGTTTGGCTTTTTTTGAGAAGACAGCTGCTTGAGTCTTTCCTGCGTTAAACTGGACATTGGTTTCCTCACCCCATTCCACGATGGCGTTCTTATCCTCATTGATGGTAGTAATCCGATTTTCTCACTAGCGTTGGGAACGAGCAGCGGTTATTGGGGTCTGAGACATGAATGAGGAGATAAGAATGCTATCCTGTGCTGACGCCTGCACAGCTGTAAACAGAATTGTTTGGGTTAGTTGTCTAAGAGATCGTTGATATAGAGCAGGAACAGTGTACTCTTCCCGCAAAGTTGACTAAGAACCATTGTGCGCATGCTAAAATAACGATAACAGATGCGTCAATTTAGGGTCTCTTTAATATTATGATCACACGATGGAAATTATCTATTAAGCAGACAATTCAAAAGCATATGATAATAACTGTATCAAACGCTTTTCATAGATGAAATATCAATCTTAGTCGCACCCAAAGGATTCAAGTTACATAAAATTATGACACATATTTTTGCCAACGCCTTATATATTATTTTCTAGTTTCTATAAGGATAACTACGAAGACGTAAAAGAACCATAAAAAGAGTTAAAAATCTAACTTCATGAAATAAAAAAATAAAAAAAATTAAACATTAAAAATAAAATGACAAATGAAGTCAAAAATGAAATGAAAAATAGAGTGATGTTAGATATTGGCGCTATTAAAATTGAAAGATGAAAATATTATAATCATAAGTAGAAGAAAAGCATCAAAAAAGGAAAGTATTTTTAAAACTATTTTGTACCATTTTTTTTATTAAATGAGTTGTTTATGATTCATCTAGATGAAGAAATAAATTAAAAATTAAGTTAGAAACGAAAATAAAAAAGACAAGAAAGAAATAAATTTTAAAATGAGAAAAGGATGAAATTTGTGACGTTTTAAATGTTACAAAATCCGGTAGTGCGATTTTTCCCTTTTACTGGTCGATTTGTCTTAGTTTGGGTTGCTCTCGCTACCTTACTTCTTGCTACTTTACTTCCGCTCTTCAGAGTGGGTCGAAAGATGAATTCCTTTGGAGCGTCCTCTTGACAGATGTGGTATATATGCTTTTTTTGGGGAAATTGATGTGCCTTCTCTCTTACACGCTCATGCGTGTAGGAGGTAAAAGACGACCGACTTTCAATATCTGAAATTTTCGTTGTTATTTTCGACCACCAGGTCCCGTTTCTCTCTGATTTTGTAGTGAAATTAATAGTAGACGTTTCCCGTACCACATCAGAGGGCTTCAGAGTTGCGCGTGCCTTACATTGTTGACAAACACCATATCTTTAGGGTCTAGCGAATTGCTGTCAACTGGTCTCGTAGCTCAGTGATTGGATGCTGTGTCTGCGTCTGCAATACGGCGACCCGGGTTCGATTCCAGTGGGAAGACAAGTTTTTTTTTATTTTTAATATTATGTTTAAAAAGATTTTGCTTTAATTTTCGGCATGCCTTGGGTTAGTTTTGGTTGTTTCCTGTTGATTGCACCCCCGTAGCGAGCGAAGCGAGCGGAGGGCCATGCGTGAAGTGTAATATTAGACATCTTTGTCAACAATGTGATCCGCACGCAACTCTGAAGTCTTCTGATGTGGTACGGACAACGATAAAAAAATATACTGCCAGGTGTGGTTTATTAAATTATCGGCGGTTTTGTCTGATACTGATTAAGATGTTTACCGACTAGTGTGGTTACTCTTCCTATAAAAAAAGGTTTGTTACATGTTATTGTGTCTATATTGAAAAGAGAAAATTATTTATAATTTAATTAAGGACCTTTCGTGACGCGTTGTGACCTTCTGAGGGACAAACGTCCTTACGTGGGGTAGAATTTCCTCCTTTGAGGCTGAACGTCCGTCAACGGCCTTCCTATGCCGACCTAGCAAGTTCCATTTAGCTGTACAGAGGCCTTTTGTCTTGATAATACGACACCTGCTGGAGACGTAGCTTTGCATGAAACGCCAGTGTCTGCAAATCTACTGGATACAAGTAGATTCTACTTATTTATCATTAATAACCTCTTATCGCTATTACCTGTTATTTGTGTTTTAGATTTATGAATTTGCTGTTAAACGTTTCTAGGTCGGTTGCTTCCTATATCGCATAAATTACCGTTATTATCATTTTGATTAATCAATTTACTGTTAAACGACTGTAGGCCGTATGCTTTCTATATCTTATATATTATCGTTATTTTTGCTTTTGTTTACTAATCTTACCATTTTGGCTTATTGAAGATATCGACAAATAGCTGTAGATTATCTAATATCCTGTATCATTTCTATGACTGCTTCTTTTCATAATTGCTGTGGAGATACTTATATTCTTCATTATCATATCTGATATTATCTCGAGTAGAGAATTAATATTTTGAATGTCATGATAATTAATTGATTTATTTTACCATATTTGGCTGTAAGCCTCATGGCAGTAATTTATTTCGCGTAACTGCTATTTGCAACTTTAACTTTTTGTCTTAATACTGGTATCGAACTGAGCTCAATTCGTGTTCCCGTAGCTACTTACCGACTAGGTATCTAATTACTATTTACTTTATAGAGTAGTTCATTGATTTAGTAGAACTTTATTAACTGCTTATTGATATATTGATATTATCGGTCCATGGGATTAATTTAGATTAGTTTGTTTAAAAAATATGGCTAATTTTTGGTACTTTATGAATAACAACGATTAGTCAGGACCTCTAGAATTCATGATTCAGTTAAACAATTTCCAAACAGGAATTAGGCAATCTTAAGGGAACATGACCTAAATTAAAGCTAAGAAACTTAGTTTAATTTGATTTAATAGTCTGATAATTTAGATGAGATAAAACTCTTCCCATTAGTTTATGATACCCTAAACTCAATTTAATTAATTGGCTTTAAAGTGTTTATGTCAGTTTACAGTTGAGTAAAAACTGGCATATGGCTTAAGCAATTAACAACTAGTGACACATAATTGACACCTTACCCTTAAGGCAGGTTTCAAATTAAAAATTAAATTTAGAAAGATATGAAAAACTATATTAAAAACTAAATGAAAATTCAAGCATAAGATGAATCGAAAAATTAAATGAAAACTTAAATAAAAGTGATAGCAAGAATGACATTAAAAAATATATTTAAAAATTAAATTAAAACGAAATGAACATTTTTTTTTAAAGTTTTAAAGGATATTGTTCCATATTAGGCCTAGGTAGTTTTCTGTTAAATTAGAAAGAAACATGCCATCTTTAATCATAATCTTATTATATATTAGAAGTAGTATACAAACTGTATATGAGGTACGAATTTCGAATTCCTAGTTTAGCTTAGTTCGGTTTTCGAGCCGAAAATTCCGAGTGTAAAGTTCAAAATCTGATTTTCAACAAGGAATTTAGTCTTCCAATTCAGAATTTCAAGTTATAAGTATTTTTTCAGTATTTTTAAAAGTCATTTGTATTACAAAATGCGAACATAGGTCACATAGAAGAACTACAAGATGGCTCAATGTATGACAAAGAATCCAAGCTAACCCAAATTAATCCAATAACAATATGTTTGATTTTTCTCAATCACCGTATTAAGTCTGCACATATGAGTTTCCGCTTTCTCCTCCTAACTGGGCCCAACAATCACCCATAATTATCTATAAATGTCAGTTGTTTCTGTTAGAAGCCAGAAGCTACAAATGTGCATAAATTCATATCAAAACATATTAAATATAAAACGTATATATTTCAATGTTCCTAGTTGGACCTGTTTAAAGCTTCTCAGAATGAGATGATCCAATTAAAAATGTTAAAACCTAAAACTGAAATTATGTCGTAAAAATACCCGAATTTTCGGTATACGGCTACCACGTATAGAAATACCTAGGGTGGTCCGACTAAATTTGTTATCTCCTAAATTTAGGAGCGACCTTTTTTTGTTACCCATTATCTCTATCTGTTAATTATGTTGATAAAACAATGACACCTTGTTTTGGGAACGAAGCTAAATTAGATAATTCCGAAATAAAATTTTAAATTAGCCAAAGAATTCTTCTCGTGAGTGCTCCGTCAGTTATTAGACCATCGAATATAAATCCGATTTTTATTCCCCTAATTACATACTGACGCTTTTTTTCGAAAATATCAGGAAAGTATCACTGTCTCTCCTTCAGCTTTTGAGATATTAAACAAAGTTTATCGTTCTATTATTAAGGATTGAGTCAAGTTTCATACCTTTAGTACCTTTCAATCCTTCAAATACGTTTCTCAGATATTCAAGCATTTCCATTTGAACCAGTGGTTGGCCGTAGCGTTGCACTTGCATTGAACAGTAGTTTTTTCAAATATTTGCTGCACTGCTCTTTTATTAAAAAAAGATACTTTTTCGCCTACAACAGTCGAATATCTTAAAAACCAAAGAAGCATTAACGACATTTTTTAAAACACTACAAAATGACACTTCTTTATTTTAGATTCTAAAGGGATTGAGCGATGATTTTCAAATAAAAAACTTGAACATACCAGGATCCAAAGAGCATTATAAAAATGACAATTTTGTTCCGATTGTAAATAATTTTAGATCAAATCTTCTAATTAAAACATATGAAGCACTAAAAAAATTTTTGAAGCACGAAATCTTTCACGGTTCTAAAGAGTTTGAGGGCTGATATTCAAAAGAAACATTTGAATATCTCAGAAACGGAAAACACACTTATATTATTTTTGAAAAACTAGAAATTGCAAAATATTTTACCAGCAGCAGTTTGGAGGCTGATTTTTAATCCAGAAAATTGAATATCTAAGAAACGAAAGAAACATTAACTAAATTATTTGAAGCACCTACGATTGCTTACCTTGAAGTGAAATATTCAAATATCTCAAAGACCAAAGAATCACTAAAGGAATTTTTAAGGCACTCAAAATGACATAGTTTTTTCCGATTGTAAATAATTTTAGAGCAAATCTTCTAATTAAAACATAAGAAGCACTAACAACATTTTTGAAGCATGAATTCTTTCCCGGTTCTAAAGAGTTTGAGGGCTGATATTCAAAATAAACATTTGAATATCTCAGAAACGGAAAAAGCGCTAACAGTGCTATTGAAACACAAAAATGGCGCGATATTTTATCTGATTCAAGCAGTTCGAAAGCTGATTTTTAATCCAAAAAGTTAACTGTCTCAGAAACGAAAGAAGCACTAACTAAATTTTTTGAAGCATCTCCGAATGTTGGCTTGAAGTGAAATATTTAAATATCTCAAAGACCAAAGAAGCACTAAACATTTTTTTCAGGAAATCAAAATGACATAATTTTTTTCCGATTGTAAATAATTTTAGAACAAATCCCCTAATTAAAACATAAGGACTAAAATTTTTTTGAAGCATGAAATATTTCCCGGTTCTCAAGAGTTTGAGAGCTGATCTTCAAAATAAAAACTTGAATATCCCAGAAACGGAAACAGTACTTTTAAAACACTAAAAATGGCGCGATATTTTTTCTGATTCAAGCAGTTTGAAGGCTGATTTTTAATCTAAAAATTTGACTGTCTCAATAAAGAAAGAAGCACTAAATAAATTATTTGAAGCACCTACGATTGCTTACCTTAAAGTGAAATATTTAAATATCTCAAAGACCAAAGAAGCACTAAACAATGTTTTTCAGGCACTCAAAATAACATAATTTTTTTCCGATTGTAAATAATTTTACAACAAATCTACTAATTAAAATATAAGAAGCACTAAACAAATTTTTGAAGCACGAAGTCTATCCCGATACTAAAGAGTTTGAGGGCTGATCTTCAACATAAAAACTTGAATATCTCAGTAACGGAAAAAATACTAACGGTACTTTTGAAACACTAAAAATGGCGCGATATTTTATCTGAGTCAAGCAGTTTGAAGGCTGATTTTTAATCCAAAAAGTTATTTGTCTCAGAAACGAAAGAAGCACTAACTAAATTTTTTGAAGCATCTCCGAATGTTTTGCCTTGAAGTGAAATATTTAAATATCTTAAAGACCAAACAAGCACTAAAGATTTTTCATAATTTTTTCCGATTGTAAATAATTTTAGAACAAATCCCCTAATTAAAACATAAGAAGGACTAAACATTTGTTTGAAGCACGAAATCTTTCCTAGTTTTAAAGAGTTTGAGGTCTGATCTTCAAAATAAAAACTTGAATATCCCAGAAACGGAAAAAACACTAACAGTACTTTTAAAACACTAAAAATGGCGCGATATTTTATCTGATTCAGGCAGTTTGAAGGCTGATTTTTAATCCAAAAGTTAAAGATCTCAGAAACGAAAGAAGCACTAACTAAATTATCTCAAGCACCTACGAATGTGTGCCTTGAAGTGAAATATTTAAATATCTCAAAGACCAAAGAATCACTAAAGAATTTTTTTCAGGCACTCAAAATAGCAGAGTTTTTTTTCGATTGTAAATAATTTTAGAACAAATGTTCTAATAAAAATATAACAAGCACTACCAACATTTTTGAAGCACCAAATCTTTCCCGGTTCTAAAGAGTTTGAGGGCTGATATTCAAAATAAACATTTGAATATCTCAGAAACGGAAAAAACACTTATATTATTTTCGAAACACTAGAAATTGCAAAATATTTTACCAGCAGCAGTTTGGAGGCTGATTTTTAATCCAAAAAGTTGAATATCTCAGAAATGAAAGAAACATTAACTAAATTATTTGAAGCACTTACGATTGCTTACCTTGAAGTGAAATATTTAAATATCTCAACGAATCACTAAAGAAATTTTTCAGGCACTCAATATGACATAGTTGTTTCCGATTGTAAATAATTTTAGAACAAATCTTCTAATTAAAAAATTAGAAGCACTAACAACATTTTTGAAGCATAAAATCTTTCCCGGTTCTAAAGAGTTTAGGGGCTGATCTTCAGAATTAAAATTTGAATATCTCAACAGCGAAAAAAACTCACAGTACTTTTGAAACACTAAAAATGGCGCGATATTTTATCTGATTAAAGCAGTTTGAAAGCTGATTTTTAATCTAAAAAGTTAACTGTTTAAGAAACGAAAGAAGCACTAACTAAAATTTTTAAAGCATCTCCGAATGTTTGCCTTGAAGTGAAATATTTAAATATCTCAAAGACCAAAGAAGCACTAAAGATTTTTTTCAGGCAATCAAAATGTCATAATTTTTTTCCGACTGTAAATAATTTTAGAACAAATCCCCTAATTAAAACATAAGGACTAAAAATTTTTTTGAAGCACGAAATCTTTCCCGGTTCTAAAGAGTTTGAGAGCTGATCTTCAAAATAAAAACTTGAATATCCCAGAAACGGAAAAAACACTAACAGTACTTTTAAAACACTAAAAATGGCGCGATATTTTTTCTGATTCAAGCAGTTTGAAGGCTGATTTTGAATCTAAAAATTTGACTGTCTCAATAAAGAAAGAAGCACTAACTAAATTATTTGAAGCACCTACGATTGCTTACCTTAAAGTGAAATATTTAAATATCTCAAAGACCAAAGAAGCACTAAAGAATGTTTTTCAGGCACTCAAAATGACATAATTTTTTTCCGATTGTAAATAATTTTACAACAAATCTACTAATTGAAACATAAGAAGCACTAAACAGATTTTTGAAGCACGAAATCTTTCCCGATACTAAAGAGTTTGACGGCTGATCTTCAACACAAAAACTTGAATATCTCAGTAACGGAAAAAATACTAACGGTACTTTTAAAACACTAAAAATGGCGCGATATTTTATCTGATTCAAGCAGTTTGAAGGCTGATTTTTAATCCAAAAGTTAAATATTTTAGAAACGAAAGAAGCACTAACTAAATTATCTGAAGCACCTACGAATGTTTGCCTTGAAGTGAAATATTGAAATCTCTCAAAGACCAAAGAATCACTAAATAAATTTTTCAGGCACTCAAAATGACATAGTTTTTTCCGGTTGTAAATAATTTTAGAACAAATCTTCTAATTAAAATATAAGAAGCACTAACAACATTTTTGAAGCATGAAATATTTCCCGGTTCTAAAGAGTTTAAGGGCTGATCTTCAAAATTAAAATTTGAAAATCTCACAAACGGAAAAAGCACTAACAGTACTTTTTAAACACTAAAAATGGCGCGATATTTTACCTGATTCAAGCAGTTTGAAGGCTGATTTTTAATCCAAATAGTTAACTGTCTCAGAAACGAAAGAAGCACTAACTAAATTTTTTGAAGCATCTCCGAATGTTTGCCTTGAAGTGAAATATTTAAATATCTTAAAGACCAAACAAGCAAGATTTTTTTTCAGGCACTCAAAATGACCTAATTTTTTCCGATTGTAAATAATTTTTGAACAAATCCCCTAATTAAAACATAAGAAGGACTAAAAATGTTTTTGAAGCACGAAATCTCTCCCGGTTTTAAAGAGTTTGAGGGCTGATCGTCAAAATAAAAACTTGAATATCCCAGAAACGGAAAAAACACTAACAGTACTTTTAAAACACTAAAAATGGCGCGATATTTTATCTGACTCAGGCAGTTTGAAGGCTGATTTTTAACCCAAAAGTTAAATATCTCAGAAACGAAAGAAGCACTAACTAAATTTTCTGAAGCACCTACGAATGTTTGCCTTGAAGTGAAATATTTAAATATCTCAAAGACCAAAGAATCACAAAAGAATTTTTTTCAGGCACTCAAAATGGAGGAGTTTTTTTCGATTGTAAATAATTTTAGCACAAATGCTCTAATAAAAACATAACAAGCACTACCAACATTTTTGAAGCACCAAATCTTTTCCGGTTCTAAAGAGTTTAAGGGCTGATATTCAAAATAAACATTTGAATGTATCAGAAACGGAAAAAACACTAATATTATTTTTGAAACACTAGAAATTGCAAGACATTTTACCAGCAGCAGTTTGAAGGCTGATTTTTAATTCAGAAAGTTGAATATCTCAGAAGCGAAAGAAGCACTAACTAGATTATTTGAAGCACCTACGATTGCTTACCTTGAAGTAAAATATTTAAATATCTCAAAGATAAAAAAAACACAGAATTTTTTTTAGGCACTCAAAATAAATATTTTAGAACAAATCTAATTAAAACTAAGAAAATTATTGAAGCACGAAATCTTGAGTTTAAGGACTGATCTTCAAATTAAAAACTTTAAAATCTTAGAAATCAACAAAACACTGACAATATTTTCGCCTGATTCTAAACTGTTTAACGGCTGATCTTTAATTCAAAAACCTAAATATTGCAGACTGGAAAGAAGCAGTAACTGAATTTCTAAAGGACTGAAATAGGCACGATTTTTTTTTTCGACCATCAAGAATTTAATGCCTAATATTCAAATACAAAAATGAAATATTTTGGAGTATAGTATATAATGAAATATTTAAAGTACTAAGAATAGTTCGAAATTGTTTCAGGTTTTAGAGTTTAAAGGCTTATCTTCAGAATATTAACTCTAAATGCATTTTTGAAACACTAAAAATGGCACAAAATTTTTCCCGATTATAAACAGTTTAAGAGCTGACCTTTAACCCAAAAACTTGAATTTCTCAGAAAGGAATGAGGCGCAAGCTAAATATTCAAATCGCTAAAGTAAGCATAAGATTTTTCAGGATCATCAAGAGCGTGATGATCGATTCTCAAATTAAGAACATTATCAACTCAGAAAAAAAAAGAAGCACTATCTAGATTATTTGAAGCACCTTGAAGGATTGCCATGATGTTTGATATTAGACTATCTAAAATACCGAAGAAGTAGATAATGAAATATTTGAAGTATTAAGAATGGCTCGAAATTTTTCCCGGTTTTAAAGAGTTTAAACTTCAAATGCATTTTTTGAAACACTAAAAATGGCACGCAATTTTGCCCGATTCTAAACA